>LOEQ01005693.1:39184-49620 GCA_001685075.1 Bramus lutescens
ACAGATGGTTGTGAGCCACCATGTGGTTGCTGGGAATTGAACTCAGGACCTTTGGAAGAGTAAGCAATGCTCTTAACCACTGAGCAATCTCTCCAGCCCCATAGATAGCTGTTTTATATGTAACTCAAATGTGACTTTAATTCAAGCAGTAAATAAGTACTGAACAAATAACAGCAGCCAACTCATGCTCAGATCCCTAATCTTGTGAATACATTATGCTGTATGGCAAATGAGAATTAATATGTTAAACAGATGAATTGTTGCTAATCAGTCTGTCTTAATTAGGACAGAGATCACAGCTTAGATATCAGGTGGGTACTGTGAAATTATATGGAAGAGGGAGAGTGTGCACATGTGCATGTACACACACAAACACGCACACACACACACACACACGCACGCACGCACGCACACACACACACACACACACACACACGGTAGGCCGCAGAGAGACAGACAAGGAAAGAAAACAAACTCAGAGGAATGCACTGCTGCTGATTTTGAAGATACAATGCCAAGAGCCATGGAATATTGGCAGCCTCAGGCATTCAAAAAGGTTGGCATTGCCCAGAGCCTCCAGAAAGGTGCACAGTGCTGCTGTCCTCTGGACTATGCCTGTGAGTCTCAGGTTGACTTCCAGCCTTATTAACTGGAGGGCAATAAGTTTGGGTTGTTTTAAACCATTAAGTTTGTGGTCTTCTCTTCCTCCTTCTCCTAAACAGCAACAATAGAAAATAATATAAGCACTCACTAAGCCTAGATATAATACCACGTTTGAGCTCTAAAATTCTTAGTGCAATAACTGGGTTACTCAAATCCTAGAAAAGACACTACAATCAGGGAGAGACACTGGGCCACACTGTTACTGAAGTGAAAGGAAATGGCCTGGGGATAACTTTGCTAGTTTATGCTGGAAATCACCATCCTAAAGAGAGTAACTGGATGTAGTTAACCTCATTACTAACCCACTGGTCAGGGGATGAAAGCAATATGATGCTTTTTTTTTTTACTGCAATACAAGTAGGAAACACACATTAATGATAAAAATGTAATTTTTCTGGGAAGACATGAAGATGCAACTGAAGGTGGCTTTTTGCTTGTCACTCTTACTGATGCTACAGTGCTGTTTAACTAAGGGCAATGCATGGTCTTTCCTGAAGTGAAATTATGAACAAAGGTTTTGCACGTCCCAACTACTATTGGCCATTTTCAAATATTGGGGAAAATTATTTTAATGTGTGTGACTTTTGTTTATGTTGCATTTGTTTAACTCTGTGAAGCTGTGATTCTTTGCCTGTCTAAAACACCTGATGCTCCTAATAAAGCGCTGCATGGCCAAGAGTGAGGCAGGAGCAAAGATAGGTGGGGCTGGCAGGCAGAAAGTATAAATAGAAGAACTCTGGAGAAGGGGAGGGAGGAACAAGAACAAGGAGAGAAGGACATTGGGGGCCAGGCACCCAGCTATACAGCAAGCCTCGGAGAGTGAAAGTAAGATATGTAGAAGTAAGAAAAGATAAAAGTCTAGAGGCAAAAAGATAGACAATTTAATATTTAAGGGTCAAGATAATTTAAGATTAGGAAAGTTGGCTAGAAACAAGCCAAGCAAAGGCTGGACATTCATAACTAAGAATAAGCCTCTGTGTGTGATTTATTTGGGAGCTGGGTGGTGTGACCCTCAAAAGAGCCAAAAGAGTAAGAGCCAAAACAATCACAACATTCATATACTGACATACTCCTTTAGCACGATAATTTGCCAATACCTAGGGAAATTAAGAGTAACACATTCTTTAAACCAGTTAATTCCATTTCTAAGAATTTACCTTACAATACTCATAGGCAGGATACAAAGAGACACACTCAAATGCCATATCATTATTTGACAGTAAAAAAAAGTGAAGACTCTAAAAGCCTGCCAAGAGCCTGGATAAATACATATAGAATACTCATTCAACTGGTTACTATCAAGTCTTAACCAAGAAGGGTGCTTTTTACTTTATTGTGGTTTTAAGCTAGCAAGTTAGTCATCAGACAAAATGTTCCCAGTTGTATGTTTACAAGAGAAATTCATAAAAGTGTTTGCAAATACAAGAAACTTTGAGGAAGAACACTCATTATGATGTGGCCAGGGAGCATCCTACAATTCTTATTCAGAGATACCATGCTCTTAGGATTTAGCTTGTCCAAGCTTTTCATTTGTAAGAGGAATCAAGGAACCCTCTTGTCATCTTCCCTGCTCTAGACCAGTAAAATGATGGTGGCCCATGAGTATGCTGACACGTGTAAATATTGCAGGTAAAAATACTGTATGCAAACATGCTTTTTTCACTTATTCAGTACTCCTTGAGTGCATACCATGTGCCAGGTACTGTTTTCAGTTCTGAGGTTACTTCACTGAAAAGGACAAAGCTGGTGCCTTCTTGAGTGGACAGGAAATAAAACATAAATGCTATAATATAGCGCCAGCAGTGAGTGCTACGAAGAATAAAAGAGAGGAAGTAGACAGTGTTGGAAGAAATGTTTTAGTATGTAGGAGATGCCATCTGAACAGACCTGAAAAGAGGCAAGCTGAGCTATGATGGCATCTGTAGAGGGCAGTCCAAAGGCAGAAACTTGCTAAGTTTGAATAGCCCCAAAGACTATTTCAGCTTTGAAGGCTGAAACCCAGTACATCACCTAAGATGAACAGTGGGACCTGAGACTGGAGAGGTGAGCAGGCCTCTGGTCTCTCAGGCCTTGTAAGCTATAGCAGAACCTAGATATTCATCTTCATGTGTGATTGGAAAACCAATGCTCTCATGTTCTCTGATTCTCTCCTATCTGTCCTCTCTGAGAGTGACTGATGTGGCCACATGTGTTAAAAAAAAACATTTTCAGTGATTCTGGGGAGAACAGACAAACCATCTAGGGCACAAGAGAAGTGGAAAGACCAGCTAAGAACTGTCAGCAGAGCAGGACGGAGGCAGAGTTAGTCTGGACTAGGGCTACAGAAGAGAAGTGGAAACACATGGCTGCATTGGGAAGCACTTTGGAAGTAACAGTGGCAGCTTATTTTCAGGCTGGGTATGAAGTAGAGAATGAAAGAGTCAAGAAAACACCAGTCTTTGGTGTCTCAGCAATTTGGTGAATGGAAGAGGTCTGGGGTGGGGTGGGTTTAAGGCATGTGTACATGTGATGCCACTCTGAGTGGAGACTCCCAGGAGGCATGGAGCTCAGATAAGATCTGGAAGGCTTCAACAGGTCAAATTTTATGGCCGGAGGCTGCATGAAACCATCAGGTAGGAGCAAGACAGCACACCAGCCAGTAAAAGTCATCAAGGAAAGGGGGATCAAGCAGAAAAGAACAGAAGTCATGGCCAACGGGCTCAGAAGAAAAACAGTCAGTGTCTTGGCAATCATGAAAGCAAACAGTTCAGTAAGGCAGGGGGAGGCCACTGGGTTGCTAAGAGGTTAAGTACCATTGCCGAGGTTACTCACAGCTGAGTGTGGCAATGAGGGAAGTCCCGGGTGTCCTTATGAAAGCTGTAGGGATAACGGGCTGACTGGATTGGCTTTAAGAGAACAAAAAGAGTACACACATGAGTCTTTTGAGTTATCTGCTGCAGAACCACACACAGGAGCTTCTGCTGTTTTAGCTTTTGCCATCAGGGAGTATCACTGAGAAACAGGTACTGGTCTCCATATTTCGGAGTGCAAATGTGAGCTAATATTTGGCTTGGTCTGTTGGCAAGACCTCATATTCCTCACTGCCAGCATGCCTTCTGTTTGCTTCCAAACTACAACAGCTGCTGGGCCCACAGCTGATTGATTGTAACCCCTGCTCAGCTCACATCGACAGTCGGGCACAGATGTGGCGGACGCCCACAGCTGATTGTAACCCCTGCTCAGCAGTGTAGCTGTCAGCCCGTGTCTACACCGCCTGGCCCACAGCTGATTGTAACCCTTGCTCAGCAGTGTAGCTGTCAGCCCGCGTCTACACTGCCTGGCTTTCTCATTCTCCTCTTACTTTTCTTGTTCACTGTTTTTCTTATTGCTTCTTGACATATTTACATGTCTGGGTAATAAAGCTGATCTTTTGTGTGTAACCCTAGTGAAAGAGAGGATGTTATCCCTTACAGAGCATAACCTGATCAACAGCAGCCGGGCAAGAGTGGTCTCTGAGGTAACAGTCCTCGTCTATTCCACAGGCCTGAGAGCTCAAGGGCTCATCAATTGAATTAACTTGTATCTTTCAAAAATTTCCACAAGTCTGAGACTTTCAACAGGCTGTCTCCAGATGATCATCAAACTAGTGAGCACCAGCTTCATAAAGGCAACTGTAAATGTCCAAGAGGTGGAATCCACTCACATACTTATTCACAGCAGCCGATCAAGAGTTAATACCTGTAGCTCTGACAGTGTGGGAGGAACTGCAGTGGTGGAGGTGGATGTACTCAGATCCTCTTGGGACCACTGCAGTGAGTGTCCAAAGGACACGAAGACAAGTGAATGGGCCGGACGGTGGTGGTGCACACCTTTAATCCCAGCACTCGGGAGGCAGAGGCAGGTGGATCTCTGTGAGTTCGAGGCCAGTCTGGTCTACAAAGTGAGTTCCAGGACAGTTACACAGAGAAACCTTGACTTGAAAGACCGCCCCACCAAAAATGAAAAAAGATTAAGCAAATGGACAGAACATGGGACTGAAAAGGCTTTCAGAAAGAAATTCAGCATGCTATGAAAACACAAAGAAAATGACATCAAAGTTGTGGAGCTACATGTGCAGAGAACAGAAGCAAGGGAGAATATAACACACCTAGGGATGCTTGTATCAAACAGCAAAACGCGCGGGCGTGCATGTGTGAGTGTGTGTGGGTGTGATGCTGGAATGAGGGTTAGGTACTGATGGATGATTATATAAAGGCTAGAGAGAAGGAAGGGTTAGGTTAGAAGTTGTGGAAGAATTTGGGTCATAGCCTGGGTACACCATAACCAGGTGATCTCCTTTCTTAAAAAATACCGAAACTCAGCTGAGTCACTGTGCACGCGAAACTCCTCTCACATCTGCCTAAATCACCATCAGATCCAAAATCAAATAGTCCATCCACTTCTAACCTACTGAAGAGCAGTACCATAGGGACTTTGGCCTCTTTGTCAACTCCATGTGGCAAGAGTTGCTGAGAGTCACTTAGCATGTATGCTTTGCCAAAAGGATCAGCTTTCATGCATCAGCACCATGAGGAACTTCACTGTGAGCAAGGAAAAGCATCTGTGCTTCCTAGACATCTGCTTGGCTGAAGGCAGATGATCACACAGTCACCAAATAAACTCATACATTTGAGTCCCCTCTCCTCTCATTGTCACCTAGCGTAAATGTACTATGAAATACTTGGCTGAAATAATCTAAATGGAAAGAAAACAGATCGGATGAGCCTTCATTTATTTCCACATTTGCTCTTATGTTTCTTTCTATTCTTCCACTTACTGGGGTGATAGGTAGAAAAACGTGTACTTCCAACAGCACAAAATGCATGCTACTGTAGATGAATATGCTTACAATTATTGTCACTACTAAATGATACTCATTAGATGTATGGAAAAGGTTACTAAGTTGCAACGTGTATTCTTTTCTTCCTTAAATAATTTATTTTTCTTTTATTTGCATTGGTGTTTTGCCTGCATGTATGTTTTTTGTGAGGGTGTCAGGTCTTCGAGTTACAGATAGTTGTTAGTTGCCATGTGGGTGCTGGGAATTGAACCTGGGTCCTCTGGAAGAGCGGTCAGTGCTCTTAACAGTGAGCCACGTCACTGAGCCATCTTTCTAGCCCTGTAATGTGTTTTCTTTAAGAATTCCTTCCCCACAGAAAACACTCCCCTGACACTAAATTAAAACTTGATGGCTCTAACTTTAGAAGAGAAGGAAACAGTGGTCAAGCAAACAAATGCTGCACTGTGGAGACAGTGGGTAACAACAGAGATTCTTCCCAAAGGCAGAGACTTAGCTAGCACATTTCAAGATGAACTCTTGAGAGGAGATGAGCCAGGCATGGAAGCATGCACCTATAACCTTATGGTTACAAAGTTCAAAGTCATCCTACATGGGGGTCTGAAGTTAGCCTGAGATACATGAGAACCTTCCTAAAACAAATGAAAAACAAAACAAAACAACTCACAAAAACTAAAGAAATAGGATACTAGATACTGCAGAGGGTCTGTAGGGGAATCCAAAAATTTATTTAACATTCATTATTATTAGCAGGTATTTTGGGGGAAGAAAAAAAGAAAAAGAATAAAAACCTTGGGTATTCTTATAATCTCAACACTTGAAAGGTGGTAACAGAATGATCAAAGAGTTCAAGACAAGCCTCTGTTACACAGTTACTTTGAGGCAAGTCTACTCGACATGAGACTTTAATGTTGAGGCAAGCCTAGGCTACATGAGACTTTGTCTCAACAAACAAACAAAGAACAAGAAAAAGGAAGGAGGAAAAGAAGGGAGGGGAAAGAAAAGCTGCTACATTATCGTTAAGCAAAGAACATCAAAATTAAACAACAAAAGTATTTAACTGAAAGTAAAGAAGTAGGGGCCATGAATTTGAGAGAGAGCAGAGGGTTATATGGGAAGGTTGAAGGAAGGAAACGGAAAATGATGTAATTATATTTTAATTAAAAAATAAGAAATATTTGAAAATATTTTCTAGAAGCTTATTCTTCACAAAACCAACCAGCAACAGCCCCAGTTATGATTACGAAGAAGTTGCCTACATTCTCTAGCTTAAGCATGCTTGCTATCCTTCTTCCAAGTGAATGTGTATGCGTGTGTGTCACGAGCGCAAGTTTGTGTTAGAGACACGATCTTACACAGCCCAGGCTGGTCATAACCTTGCTATAACCTACTGACAAGGATAACAAACTACTGACCATCCTGCCTCCACATCCAAGTGCTGGCATTACAGATGTGTACCACTTAACCTAACTCTGAAGCCCATTTAAACAGCTAAGGATGATGTAAGGTTTTTTGTTTTTTTTTGGTTTGTTTGTTCGTTTGTTTTTGGCCTAATTACACAGTAGATCCTCACACTAACTGGTGAATAGCACACACTCATCTAATCCACAGACTGAGTTCAAGTTAAGGACCCTTGCTTAAATAAGAGATATAAAGTAGGACCATCAGTTTTGTCAGTCTGACTCAACCTAGAACCACTGGCGTGTCTCAATGAGGCACTGCTAGATTAAGTTAGCCAGTGGGCATCTCTTGGGGAACTGTCTTGGTTTTATTAATTGAGATGGGAAGACCCATCCTCTGTGGGTAACACTATCACTGGGTTTGGGGCCTGGACTGTAAAAAGGTGGAGAAAGTGAGCTGAGCACTGGGCTATATGTGTTAACTCATTGCTCTCTATGGCTGTGAGTAACTGCTTTAAACTGGTTGCCTTAAGTTCCTGCCACGTTCCTATGAGGGACTGTAGCATGGAGTGGTGAACTCCCTTAAGGTGTTTCTGTAAGGGTATTTGACAGAGCAGCAGGAAGAACAATGAAGACAGATAGATGGTCTTTCTCTTTTCCAGGCACGGGGGCAATGAATGATAAAAGGTATCCCAGAACCCAAAGTTGAGAAAAAGCTCGCAATTGTGGTCAGCCTTTTTCTTAATCTTTGTCTGTGTATGGTGGGAAGAAACATAGCAAACGGAGCATTCGCTTCACTACCCAACTCCATGACTAGAGTACGTTCCTGGAGTTCAGTGGTAGGAAGGTATGCTTCTTAGCTAATGCAAGGACTGTGGAAAAGAAACACTCTGATTTTTCATGGCACGCGTTGGACACTTGCTGTAGCCAGCAGCAACCCCAGCTTTTATTGTGAAGAGGCTGACTGCAGGAATGTAGATCTGCCTGACTGAAGCCCCAGTTCAACCCACCTAAGAACAGAGGGTTTCTACACTGTGGTCACAAGCCTGCGGTGTTGAACTGGTGGGTATTGATCTTTAGTGTCTGCTAAGGCTTGAAATATAAACCCAATGAATATGCCCTTCTCCTGGTAGAGACTCCATGCTGTACTTAAAACTAACTACAATGATGGAAATGTCCCTAATTAAATATACGCTTTGGGCAAGTCTGATTTTTTTCCCCCTGAGAGAAAGGATCTCATTATACAGATCTGGCTGGCCTAGAACTTGCTAAATAAGTAGACCAGGCTGGCCTCAAACTCATAGATCCACCTGCCATTGCCTCCCTAGTGCTAGGATTAAAGTTGTGTGCCACCACAGTTGGCTCCAGTTCTGATTATTAATTCATATAAATATCTTCACATTTGTTGTGAAAAAATGACTGTGCTGTAGAAAAATACTGACTTACATATAATTATAAAAGGTTTAAATATAAGAATTCAAATAATCCGAGAGGCATTTGCCACTTTAATTTTCTAAGATTTTTCTACTTCAGTTTGCCCATAGTTCCTTCTTGATAGTAGGTCATTTTAAAACTGAAACCACACTTCTGCTCTTGGCTGAGTGACAGACGCAAGAACCAAGCAGTGGGAATTACATATGTCACTTAGCGTACAGTATATATTCTGAGGCTTAACTATGTTTCGAATTTATGAACAGAACTACAGTATGCCCAAATCTATGTACTCACATATACCCAATGTGACCACTGACTGTAATCTAAACTATGTTTATTAGGTTTTGCCTGAATTAAGTTTATTGCCAGGAAAGGACACAGGAGTTAGGCAATTATTGGAGTCCAAACAAAAGCTGCCCACCATATCCAATTCCTATTTTATTTATTTGTACTGATTTCCCTTTAGATTAACTCCATTCTCTCTATCCCTAGCACTCCAGTTATTACACTGTTGTGTGCAACTTTATTTTTTATAGAATAAAATTTCATGGCTGCCAGAATTCAATGCTGCAACTTTAAATGTGCAGAGAAGAAATGGAAAAGTCAATGAAAAGGGGTCATTAAAAAAGACACAAATTAAAAAAGACTTGCTTTTTTAACTTTAAGCCTAACTACTTACTGAAGGGATGACTAGGCAGTCAGAAGATTTGGCCCTTTTCTGAGGCGAGTTACTAAAACCCCGATTTCCCCTCTAAAACGTAGATCCAGTATGTAACCACGGCATTGTTAACAAAGCTAAATCCAACTTAACTTTTCCACTGCATTTTCAGCATGTAAACAATCCATAGCCATCAATGAGCCTTCACTTTTCAGATGGGCTACTTTTTCAGCCAAGTGGCAGGACACCAAAATGGGAAGGAGAAGTCAATGTCATAGAGTATAAATAACTGTGGCCAGAAACAATATAGCAAAAGAGCCAATAGGAGAAGAGCTCCCCAAATTGCAGTGTAAGTACTCATTCAATGTCTCCCTTCATGAGGGCCTCAGAGAAAACCAGCAACAGCAAACAAAAGAGGAAAACAACGAATGGATACAAGATTTCTAACCTTATGTCGAAAAGACTGCCTTACTGTATCTTCTAGGGTTTCTGAGAACCTTTTTAAGCCTCAGCTGGAGCTCAATGAAAATTAAGCTGGAGCTCAATATTCATGGAAAAGAAACCTTTTAAAATGGGAGACAGCTATAAATACACGTGAGTAAACAGTATAATGGAAAGACTGGGGCTGACTTTTTAAAATTACATTTCTTTAGATTTAGTGTTTCTACAGTTAACTCAAAGGATCAATAATTTCACGCGACTTTAGTTAAAACATTAGAGTTAGTGTGCTTCAATTGCATGGAGTACACACTTCACTTTTTAAATGTCTGCTGGACGTTTTCCGATTGTTGTCAAGCACTGAAAGTCATTAAGTTTACAAGTCTTTGGTGGAACGTGAGCACGCGCGCACACGTACTCTAAGCATCAGCAGTATAAGCGCAAATGCGGGCATCAGAAAGTTACATAAGAAAAGCAGTCTGTCCTTTGAGAAATCAGTTCAAGCATACAATAATCTAGTAAACTGCATATGCTGCGAGCCGGGCTGGGTCACAGGAACTAGGTAAAGAAGCAATGAAAAATAAAGACGCAATTAAACGAGGGCACTTAAGAGCTGAATGATGCAGACAATGCCACCAGAGGCATCTTCTGGCATTCCTTCGGAAGGAGCAAGAATGGGTTGTCTTTAATGAGCCCGAGACCTGGCTAACGGCACAGCCTAAAACCACCATATCTTGAAACAAATCCCACCATGTGGGAGAGAAGACTGGAGGAGTCGCTTTAAGTGATTGATCCATTCACTAAAGCTACCCTGGCTGTCACTGGCCTGGGACTCGCGCACTCCTCGGCACTGCCACCTGCTCTCTACGTCCTCGGAAAGAGCTGGTGGCGCGCGGGACCCGGCCCACAGGCTCCAAAGGCAGAACTAACGATGCCTGTGTGATTCCTAAACCCCGAGCTCAAGTCTAGGTTCTCCAGGGTCGGTTCCGGGACGGCGCGCAGCCCCACGGTGGAAGGCAGAGAAGTT
>LOEQ01005693.1:50727-77852 GCA_001685075.1 Bramus lutescens
TCCAGAGTGTGCTGAGCCTTGTTCTTGGGGAAGGGGATCCGGGGGTCTTTCAGGTATACGTAGTTTCTTCAGAAATTTAGAAAGCGATATGTACTTACAGATCAATCACATCTGTTAAGGCCCAAAAGTGCTCCAGTTTAAAGGCGTAGGTGTAGAGCCCAGATATTGGCATCTCCAAGGATTGTATTAAATATACAAATTTTCAGCACTTGTGACTTCCCTCCCCCACGCCCTGCTGAGTTTTAAGGAAAGTCTCAAATGACTGATTTGCATATTCAACTTTGAGGCTTACTACCAACAGGTAGCAATGAACTAGCATATGTTCTTATATATTTCACGACTGCCAATAGTATGACGTATCATTTTGTGTTGTCGCTGTTATGCTTTTTTTCTGTTGGGAAAAGGATAAGAATAGTGCCCTGCCACCTCCCTATGTAGGTGCTGCAGAAAAACAAACATCTGCTCATGCTATGGGCACTGGGGCCATGACATTGTTTAATTCTGACAGCAGGTCGGTTTTGTTTGTAAAATGGAGTCCCCCATATGCAGCCCAAGTTGTCTGAAATTTATTTTTATAGCCCAGGCTGGCCTTGAAGTCCTCCTTTGTCATCCTCTTGATGCTGGTATTGCTGTGTGAACCATCAGGCCCAGCCCCAAGGGCAGTTTTTCTTAAAGTACTGTAACATTCATTTTACTAAAAAGGTACAACTTGGGGGTGGAGAGATGATTCAGGGCTAAAGAGCATTTCTTCCTCTTCCACGGAACCAATGTTGGACTCACCTGTAACTCCAGCTCTGGGGGAATCCATCTTTATGTATGTGGCACAATTCTCATACACAAACACACATACACCATACATATATATCTGCCTTTTGCTTGACAGTGGAGACTGGGCATGGAAACATGAACACTGAGCAAAAAGTCAGGATGTTTGACGAGCTAATTAAAATATAGATAATGGGTGTGTGATAAGGGTGTGTATGTTGAAGAGAGTGTTACAACCAGGTGAAAAAAGGCTTGGCACAAATGGTTCAGGTAAGGGTGGTAAAGGTGATGCTGGTGTCAAATTGTTAGGGTCTCGTGTGTCATTGAGTTTAAATGTAGACAATAAGGAGTGTAACTGAGTTTTAAAGTAGTGACACCTTATTTTTTAGGTATTGTCATCTACTGTATATAAAATAAGGTGGCATCATGATTTTTTTCTTTACAATGCTAACGAATGAGCCCAGAACCTTGCATAACTAGCCAAACACACTACTAATGAGTTATGTATCTCTAGCCCGTCATTTAATAACTTGTGTTTAATATACCTACTTGGCTTCAGAACCCCTAATACCACGTTTTAACTATTAGCAATTTCTTTGGCATTTAGCCTTTGGAAAGGAGGCAAAATTAGCTTCTGTGAACTCAATGGATCATCCATTTGTTTTTCATAGATCATAAATAATCCTTGTCCTTTGAGACAAGATTTTGAGAGCTCTCCATGTTTTCTGTTGTGTAACTAATCTTCACAAACATAGTTTCTAAGGAAAAAACCAACTGGCTCACACAACTGGTATCAGGGCTACACTCTGAAGCTTGGTGGTAGGATTGGGTGAGGTGTCCTCTTCAAGCTCATTCAAGTTCTTGCAGGTTTTAGTTCTTTGCTGTTATAGGACTGAGGTCAGTTTTCTTGCCGGATGCTGACAAGCCATTAATATGCGAAACACCCACTATCTCTTGCTATGTAGCTCTCAACATGGCCATTACTTTTAAGGCCAGCAAGAGAATGTCTCCAGTGTTTGAAATTGACTCACTACATCTCTAGTCTAGATTTAATGAATTTTTGATAAGATTTTCCAAGTGAATAATCTTCCTTTTTACTTAACCCCAAATTAGCTTATTTGTGACTGACATTAAAAATACCTTTGGCCAAATATCATTTCAGGAAATTTCACATAGCTACATGTGTCTTCCATAGTCCAGGTGGATTTTCTTAAATCCCAGTCTTTATTAAAGTGTAAAAAAACTGTATATATTCAGTGTACAAGGATATCTATGAACACCATTCCTGCTTTAGGCATTTTTAATGCAGAGAAGAGTGTTTGCTTATTTCTTCCCAGCCTTTACTTGTGCTTCCTTTTCTGCAATTTAAGGTATAGCTCAAATCCTAGTTTGTAAAAAAAAAAGTCAACTTTCTTGCCACGTCTAAGTTTTGTAGCACTAATGACACACCATACTACCTTGTGATATACTTTCTACATTTTGAGCACTGAAACACTTTAGTAATTTCTGTAAAGGTTCTTAGGTCTAGTCTAGTGAGACACAATACAAAGTAAAACTAGGAAAAGAAAATACAATACAGGCAGTCAGCAAAGACAAGCAGAGTGAATAAACTTTCTCTCCTAGGTCAGGGAAGCTGCCCAGAGCAGATGGCAATATTCTATGTAATACCACATCTGAAAGATCCCAAAGCACTCTAGGTATTGTATTCTAGGTAAAACTGGTATCACTGAGCATAAACATGTATAACATACTTCTCTCGAAAGAACAAGGACACAACCCTTATGAAGGTTTTTGTCCCCAACTTAGATCAGTTCGTTCTTGGTATGTTGTAAGAAGTACAAGCAGGACTGGAAAAAGCTGGGCTGACTAAGGCCATCTAAGGGGTCTGTCCTAAAATTCTTTGCTTATTTAACATAGGTAAAAATGGGAGGAATTTCTTATGTTAATGTTATGTATATTAATATATATATATATATACATATCACATATAGTCTTCTTGAGTAGCCATACTTAACTTTTGGCTGGGTTTTTTCAATTCCCAAAAGTAGCTTTCCCCACTTAAAGTGAGTAAAATAATTATAAATCTCAACCTAAATGTGCTATTTACTTCTCTTCCCTAAATTACATGAGACAGCACTTTAAAGAGAGGGCTTATTTTGGTTCCAGTTGCAGGGGTTTCAGCTCATGCTGGCACCATAGTGCTGAGAATGTGACAGTGGAGAGCGAGAAGCAGAGGAAAGAAAGTTGACTAGGGACACAACAGACCTGCAGTTTTCTCCACCTTCAATTTCATTCCATTGCAAACTCATCATCTGTTAGACTTGCACCCTCATGATTCAATCACTTCACTGAAGCCCACCCCCGAATACTGTATTAGAGACCAAGCCTTCAACACACAGCCTTTGACTTTTCATATTCAAACCATGGCTCTAAAATATTATTGTTTTGAGTTTCTATATCCAGGTAGTCATGTTACTTAAAAAAAATCCTGTTCAATGCACTTAATTTTTTCTTTTCCATTTTACTTGTGTTTCTTTCTTTTGAGAAAATATAAAATGCTAATGGGAGAACTGACAATACCTCTCACTGTGAATCAATTCTTAGGTCAGTATGTAACAGTAACTGTTAAAGGTTTATTTTTTTAAAAATTATGCATTTATCTCTGTATGTGGGTATGTATACATGAACATAGATGCTTGTTGAGGAGGAATATGTGTTCAGTCCCTTAGAACTAGAGTTACAGGCATAACTGCCTAATGAGGATGATGGGAACTAAACTGGGGTTCTCTGCAAGAGCAGTCAGGAGAGACTTTATGATGATTTCTTAAGAATTTGATGTGGGTTTTTATTAAAATTTTATTACATTTAGTGTGAGTTTGTGGTCGGTAATAGGACAACTTTCATTGAGTTGGTTCTCTCTACCAGCTAGGGGATTGAACTTAGGTTGTCAAGCTTGGAAGGAAGCTCCTTCTTTGGCTGAGTCATCTTGCTGGACCGGGTTTTTATTTTAAAGAATAAATCTCTTTAGATTAGACTTGCTTCAAACTTGTCGTCATCCTGTTTGCTGGGATTACAGGTGTCTGCCACGGAACCTGGCTGATATTTTTCTATCCTCAAATACCGGAAGAGCCTTACTATGCAGCCTACAGTAGAACTTGTGATTCTCATGCCTCAGCCTCCTGATGGGATTACAGGCATGGGACCATGTTACGACTCTGCTAACACTGTTTCAACAAAAAGAACCAAATCTTTTTTCGGAATATTGTATTTACTTATAAAAATATAATAAAAACAGATGGCTTGCAAGACTGAATCAAAACTGACCTTGAAGACAGAGCACGTTTTTCATCTTTATATTTAAGATTTACCAGTTTACCATAAGCAATCAATAAATGCTAATAATATCCAAGAATCTTACGCTATAATTATAACACTTTAAGACACAAAACAAAATTACAAAAGGAAATTTATTTCAAAAGCATAAGGGAACATTTACATTTAAACAAGGGGATAAACAGGTGTCTTGAAAAAGAAAAAAACATATTTATGGCATGAAGATTTCATTCAAATCTCTGAAGCAAAAGAACAGTAAGTTATGCACTATTGCCTAGGCAAGGGAAGGGGAACAAAGGGAAGAGGGAGGAATGCAGTGAGCTCTGCATCAGACATGAGGTCAAGTTATTTCTGCTGAGCTTATAAATACACTCAGACAAGAGAAAGGAAAAATTACACCATGTTTAAAATTATATTGCTGTAGTCCAATTCACTTTTGTACTCAAAATGGTGTTAGACCATGGCTGATGTATCTGAGGTCCATACTAGATGGTCAGTTTTCAACTGGCAATCCCATGTTCTTACTTCTGTTCAGATTCCAAGGGAGCTTAGGTTCAGCTCAATCATGTGGAATGTTCAGAGATTATTGCCAGCACTCCATAGTCAAGCTGACCAACTTGTTGTGCTCACTTGTATCATCTAGACTTCTATAAATATTTTCTCCATAAATTATGCAGTAATTCTCACAAAGGGGTTTTGCTTTTTTCCCAGTGTAGAAGTAATGGTAATGAGGACACCTCAAAAAAAACCCCAAAACAAAACAACAAACAACAAAACTACTAGCAATGACATCTGAATATTTGATTTGAATAGCAAATTTAGGGAAGGAAGATTAACTGGAACAAAAATATCTGAAACATTCAAATGAAGAACAAAGGGTCTGAGCCACTAAAAATGTCCACGATATGAGGCACTCCACAAACCTCCCATCTGTTGTTTTAATCTAAAGACTACTGGCTAACTTATACAATAATCTGATTAATAACCTGAGAAGTTAAATTTTGAAAGTGGAAAAAGCAAACTGAGTGAGCATCTCTTCTTTAATGATAGTATGTCATCAAGTCACTTTCCTGGGTAGCCCTGGTTAAGTTTCCAAATCCTAAATTATACTATCCATCCTATGAGAACCTGTATGTACACCAGATCTGGCTGTATTTCACCCACAAGGTCTTCAAATTTGTCTTTGAAAAAACAACCTCTGTTTTTAGTTTTAAACAATTTTAATCGTGTAAGTATGACTGACTCAAATTCCTCCTTACTGGAGTGAAAACCTGGATACCAAGTCAGTAACGGATTCATTTCAGCCTCAAAAGGATAAATCACTGTCAGATGACCCATTCCTAGAATTTAAAATAGTGATTTGTTGTATACTCAAGTTTCATGGCACGCACATATACATACAACATGTGCTTATGTTTATATGTATATTATGCACATGTACTTCTATTCAAATAATAAGACCCCGTGTTCAAAAGCTGTATCCCCAAAAATGGAGAAGAGTGAAGGAAGCAATGCAAAACTTACTGCTTCCTAAAAACCTAATGTCACTTGTACGCTGTAAGAAGTGTTTAACTTCTATGAGTCTTAGTAGGAATACTACACACTGCCTAGCAGCTTAATTAGAAATCAATGAAAGCAAAATGTTAAGACTGATCATTACTCTTCTCCATGTGTTGGGCAAAAAACTGGAACAGAATGGGGAGGAAAATAAGTAACCTTTCAAAAGTGATGGGCTTTACCAGATCACGAGCTAGACTGAATTTTTCATTAGATTCAGTTAATATCAAATTATGAAGATGTTTAAAAGCAAGATTCACAAGATGACGTCTAATAATGAGGCTATTTGAAAAGAAGTCAAGGCTGCAGACAAAGCATCCAAAAATATTGTTGTGGTTTTACCTTGGACACAACCATGGTCTGTTACAAAAGTAGATCATACATACAAAGGTAGAAAGAACATTATGTTTTCAGCTGAAGGCAGCAGTCCTGTTAAAGGGACATCCCTGGCAATCCAATGAGTAGTAGATTTAAGAATATTAAGCTCATGACAATGCTGAAGAATGTGACGTAGCACTCAGTAGAGTCTTCCTCGACTACGATTTCCTCGTGTTCCCCAACCACGGCCTCCTCTACTTCCCCTGAAGGCTCCTCTCTGCTCTACGAAAAAGCGAACAATGGTTTAGGTCTTGCTCAGAATTTCATGGTTCAGCAAGTAGAAAAAATGCAGCTTGTAGTTCTGAAAATAGCAGCAGGCCTTATAAAAGCTAAAGTGGTGTTCTATTGTCTTCAAATTCACTCTGTCCATCAAACCAGGGCAACATTTATAGAAACAGAGAGGTAAATAGCAGAGTGCCAGACAGTTTGGTTAAATGCTTCTCATTAGCAAAGTTGTTGCAAAGTGACAATGTTAGGATAATTGTGCTTGTAAGTTTTTATTTTGGTGCCCATTACTATCAAAGAATAAAACTATTAAAATGCCTGCACTTCTAAAGAATTAACAATGCAACAAAAACATCTGTGATCTTTATATATGAGCAATATCTTAAACTATCGATTTGGACAATGAGGCTGCCCTTTTGTATGTGACACAAAGGCAGTGTCCTTCGTTGTGACTTCACTATCTACACAGCACTGGCATAAGTGCAGGTTCAGTGCTGAGCCTTTTCATTCTTTCATGGGCTCTATGAGCTCCCCAGAACTGTCAGAAAGCTGTGTTACACACACATGTATTCTGAGTGAGCATAGTATATCTTTTGCTGAAAGTCAAGGCACACAGGAGAACAAGATCATGAAGAATTAGCTCAAAAGACTCTCCAATGAAGAAACTGAAGTCTCTGTGTTGAATTTCTTCACTGCAGCAATAAAGGCTGGCATTTATCTTTCTGATCCACAATTTTGGTGTCTTGAAAAATACCTTTTAGGTCAATTTTACAATCCACTTTAAAATTTTTGACAGTATTGCTTATCAGATGGTTTTCTGATGAAATCTCTCCTTTTCCCAAGAAGGAAAAAGAATTCAATCTGAGACAGAAAACTAACTAGACTTCTCCAATCTAGTTAATACCTCTCTCTCCCTCCCCTCCCTCTATATCTCTCTGTCTCTGTCTCTCTCAGCTTTGGATGTTCTGGAACTTGTAATATATATACAGATCAAGCTGGTCTTGAACTCAAGAGATCTGTCTGTCCCTGCCTCCTAAGTGCTAGAATTAAAGGTGTATACCACCATACCCCACTTTTATTTATTTGAGACTGAATTTTATTTTTTGGAGATTTTAAAATATAATCACATCCTGGTTTACTGGCAAACAAGCTAAGGTGTCGCATTTTCTGCATTTCTTCTCCAACTTCTACCAGGCACACTGAGAGTTCTATGAGACAAAAATCTTTGTGGAAACTCATAGTAGGCACGTGACTGCCCAAGTGAAGAGGAACTTTTTAATGTACTGTGCAAAAGCTCATGGCTACTTTCATTCATGCTCTATACACCCTCATATCATCTAACTGCTCATTTTCTGATTAGTACAGATAACACATTATGTCAAATTATCAGAAGATAATATCCAATGTAATAAAACAATGGAGACTCTTTTCTGTTTGCAAAATGCTCTCAAAAATATCTGAAGCTCCTAAGAGTTCTGCTATCCCTATTTTTCAGATAAGAAGCAAAGAGATGCACATTTATATCCAGTTAAATAAATACCATTCAATATAGCCCCTAAATAAGTCTTTAAGAGTTCATTTAATGCCATGAAGTAGTGGTGCAAGTCTTTAAACTCTGGAGGCAAAGGCAGGTGGATCTCCAAGTTCAAGGCCAGCCTGGTCTACAAAGTGAGTTCCAGGACAGCCAGGGCTGTTACAGAGAAACCCTGTCTCAAAAATAAAAAAACAACCAAACAACTAAACAACCAAACAAAAAGGAGCTCATTTACATAGGAAGGTTCTTTTCTCAGACTAAAGCTGGCTTTCTTCAATAGAGGAATTTACTTAATGTCACCATTATGCCACTTGGAAACAGAAATTGAATATAAAGTAAAATATGGCTCAGAATATACTTAAAAAACAATACTGCAGAATTAATTATATTTAGCAATCAAAATCAATCACATTAATGTTTGGTTGCTATTGTTATGATTGTTGCTGATACTGTTATCATTGAGACATGATCTAGTGGCTCAGGCTGACCTCAACCCTTCTATACAGATTATGACCTTGAATGCCTCCTGTCTCTGCCTCTCTAGAGTTGGGGTTTCTAGTATTAAGCTTTTCCTAAACAAAAAAAGGGGCTGGGTGGGCTACTTCTGCTCATTCTGACTCTGGCTTGCCTTGAACTTATGATCCTTCTATCTCACATTCCTGAGCACTGGGATTATAGGTATGTGTCATTATGTCCCATGTGTTCTTCATTCTGTTTTTTCTTTTTTCTTGGTTTTTCAAGACAAGAGTTTCTCTATGTTACAGTCCTGGCTGTCTTGGAATTAGCTCTTGTAGACCAGGTTGGCCTCGAACTCAGAGATCCGCCTGCTTCTGCCTCCCAAGTGCTGGGATTAGAGGTGTGTGCCACTACCACCCAGCCTGTTCTTCATTCTTTCAAAAAAGGATTTATGTGGGGAAAAGCCAGTAAGAGACAGACTTCATTACTGATTCTATGAGCCTTCAGAGAGATGGACAGGTGGGAAGTTCTCCTAGCCAAGGGGGAGTAGAAAGTAGTGGCAGGAAGTTTGCATTTTGGGCAAAAGAAGGCAGTATAACAGCAGCCTCACAGCCACACAATGCTCTTCCCCTGCCTCAGTTTCTATGGCTTCTCTTCCAACTAGCTACAGAAAACCTGAGTATTTTCAGCAACAGGCTGACAAGTCCCAGAGACCCTCTACACCACATTTGCCAGAGTTGTATCTTTCCATTCACGGAGAGTGGACATGATGGCTCATGACAACTTCCTGGTTCCTATAACTACAGCAGGCATATTTTCCTTTTCAAGTGCTTAGGTATCACATGTTGGTTCAGTGAGCCCACAAGAGTTATAGAGAAATGAGATATAATTATTTCCCCAGTGGCCCCCTTTTCTAGGCTAACTCAAGAAAAGCAACCTAACAGAACTATGATACTATATATAATTCACAATTAAAAGCACGTACCACTTTCTACCTAATCTCTTGGACTGCTTGTACCCAAACGAAAACGCTCACCATAATTAAAGTTGCCCAAATTGCTGCTGTACTTCCCACTGGGAGGATTATAAATCTGTCTGGCATCCCTTTTTGGTCCGCCTGGAGATTTCTTGGGTGGTGAACCTGAACTTGTGTCTTCACTGGCTCTCTTTTGCCTACAACATTGGGAAAAGCAATAGTTAAAAAGCATTGTATTATGCCAAAAGCTACAACACAGTCCTAAATTATCCTGTGAGCTAAAGAGGACAGTCACATAAGAAAGTAAACAAAGTTCCATACCATCAGAGTAACTGTTGGGTTATACAGTTATACGGGAATTACCAAAGGACATTCACATTACTTGAAACATGGTTTCAAAGACATATGCAGGGTTGACTGTGCAAACTTACCAACAAAGTCTAGTTATGTGACAGGAAACATAACCAAGCACTCCAGGAACTGTCACTACCACCCTCTCTTGTAAAGCCCTGGCATAAGACTTGTACTTTATATCCTCTTTCTGAACATCATATTTTAACAGTTTCTTGAGAATCATTTCACTATCAATGTACTCAGGATTTGTTTACTCTTGAATCTCTTTAAAACCCATTTCTTACCCAATCTCAACTTTCTGTACAGGTTTCCAGGACAATGTTACTGTGCTCTTATAAGAAGGAGGAATGTGGAAGAGATCCTGGAGAGACAAAAACAGGAATCAGTCAAGACTTCTAATGGATGTGCTAATGTTAGAAAATACTGGGTGAGGAAGGAGGCAGGAAGATTTTGGTTTTTTGAGACTTCTCTGTGTAGCCCTGGCTGTCCTGGAACTCACTTTGTAGACCAGGCTAGCCTCAAACTTAGAGATCCGCATGCCTCTGCCTTCTAAGTGCTGGGATTAAAGGCATGTGTCACCACCTCCTGGCTAGGAAGACATATCACATCTTAAATATTGGTTTTGTGTGAGGCCCTGGGTATAATACATAACAATGAAAAAGAAAATATGAGCCAGGTGGGGCTCAAAGAATCTACTAGACTGGTTGGCCAACGAGTTCCAGGGGTTCCTGTCTCTGCCTCCCCAGTGCTGGCATTACATGCACACACTTTGCTTGACTTTTTACATGGGCACTGATTGAACCCAGGTAATAAATAGTAGCATATATATATATATTATAAAGCTTTGAAAGGAGTTGTACATTAGGGCTGGGTGTTGAGGAGGGATGGTTTCACTTTGTTGAGCAGGTCTATCTTGAACTTGTAGCCATCCTCCTGCCTCCACCTTTTGAGTGGTAGAATTATAAAGCACACCACACATTCACTGACTCTGCTCTGAATGCCTTTTCACTTCTTATCCTAGCAATGTGACACTCATCCTCCATGTCTAATGACACTATCATTTTCTCTGAAATGCTGTCCTCTCATGGATAAAAAGCACTTTCTCCATAGCATTTCTTCTACATTAGTTGACGGCATACTTGTCCTCACTGTCAGGCTTTATGCTCTGGCTTTATTTAGGAAAAAGAACAGGAGGGTAATTATAACTTAAAGGCAAGTTACCACTAGCCTGCAGCACAAAGTTGAATGAATTACACAGATAAAGAAGGCCACAGGAAAACATTTCATGTGCTGCACAGCACTGCCCATTATTACAATAGGTAATGCAAAGTTTCAATGACTATTTAAAAGGACCCAGTAACATTAAGACCACCAGAACTGGGGGCTGCAGAGATGGTTCACTGGTAAAAAGCACTGGTTACTTTGCCAGAGGACCTGGTTTCAATTCCCAGCACCCACATGGCAGCTCACAACTGTCTGTAACTCCAGTTCCAGATGATGCAAACACCCTCACCCAGACACCATGTAGGCAAAAAGCCAATACACACAAAATATGAATACATCATTCTTAAAAAAAAGGTCAAGTCTTCAAAACAAAACAAAAATAACACACCAGAACTTTAAGCTACTGAAATTTCTAAGTCTATCTCTATTTGCTGACTGCTTTGCATGGCTCTCATCTTTTCCAACCTTTTAAATTCAGGTTAGCTCAAGAAATATCACTTAATATTACAAAGAAGTATAATTTTTTTTTAAATCGGAAGGCAAATATCAGGAAGGAAATGACATATCCACATTGCAGACACACAGAAAACCTCTTGCACTGACTCTAGTTAGCTGCCAGGTCAGGGAGAAAGGGACTCACCTTGATTAAAACATTGATATTATTTGTTATTTTCAAGGCAACGACTTTTATCTTGTTCTGTATGTAAAGGGAACAGAAAATTAAAAATCAGTAATTTCTGTGTGTACATCCCATTCTGCATACAACCAGAGTCACATCGCTAGGTAGAGAATTTCTAGGCAGAGGTTTAAATCTATAGAGAATGTGTTTTTGTTTTTCTTCCTTCCCCATTTCTCATACTAAGCAAATCAACCATGATTCTTTGGCAGGCTAGAGAAAGGACGACCTGCAATTCATCTGAAAAACACACAGGGCATATAGTTTTCTAAGAATCATCTTAAAGGAAACCAGTATAAACTATAGGAAGTTTAATGAAAACTGGAAAGTGTCATTAGGAGTGTGATGAAGCTGGCTTTATTATGAAGATCAGGGAAAACCAAATCCTAGCAAGGACCCACAAAGTCTGTCATAGGACTGACAACTTTTGTGTCATCAGCCAGCATTCTTACCTCCTCGGTTTTTAAGGCCTCGCCTGTTTTACCCTGGAGAGCCAATCGAAGTTGTCTGATATAAACCTGAAGGCCCCGAGCAAAGTATTGCAACCTAAATGACAAAGTATTTAATCAGTAATTCATCACTTCAATTTTGCTCTTAAATAATCTACTGTGGCAGAACAATTCACAGTGCAAAAAAAATGGCTACATGAAACAAACAAAAAAGGCACTTTCTTAAGTAGTTTGTTTCTGATCAAGTATCTCATCAAGCATTTGATGCTGTGAGATGGATACTTGCTATGCTGTCCAGGCTGGCCTCTACTGTGCCCAAGTGATTATTGAACCTTAGCTTCTTGACTATAGAGTCTGTGAGCCATGATGCCTGTATGATCATAGTACACCTCTCCCAGTAGAAAATTAGAGGCTCAAGCACTGCAAAATATAAGATGTAGGTTTATTAATGGAATGATTCTATTGAAAGTATCCTATGAAAATGAGTCACTAACTTTCCTAGCACTGCTGCTCCACCACTGTTGAACATCATCAGCTGAGATACAGGTATCCGATACCTCCTAGGTGCTGGGCATTGGACTAGTTTACTCACATTGCTACGGTCATTCAAATATAACAGATGAGAAAAATCTAAGGAGTAGAGTGGTTGCCCAAGGTAATGGTGCCAAGTGAGAAGAATCAGAGTTCATTTGTTTCAAAGTTCCTTTCCCACCAGACATCTGTAAAGTGCTACAAACATGTGTCCTCTGGACTCTCATCCTATTCCATATATAAAGAATGGGGAGAATCATATACTATAAAACACAATCAAAACTAAAGGAGCCTGAAGATATTTTTCATCTTTGCCAAGGACCAAATCACTTCTGTCATATATTACCTGATTTTGAAATCTTTGAGCTTTTCTGCATTCAGTTTGGCTGTTAAGAAATCTGGAAGTTTCCGGCCCAATTGGTGAAAACTGTATAATAAACATTCCACATAACTGAACTGCAGCTTGGGTTCTTCATTGCCAGCATTCTCTCCATTTTCTGCTTCTTCTGGAGGAAGAGGCATATACTCCTAAGACAGGAGAGACCAGATGTTTGCAGTATGTTCTAAAGCCTCTTGTTATAAATACCCATGTAATCCTAAGGCATGGTTGTAAGACATGGAACACTAAAAACAGACTAGAAATTGAGCTAGGACCCATTGGACCAATGCTCTGGGGCACATCAGCTATCATTATTAACCTATGTTACAGCTGCTACTATTAATAACAAAAGTGGAAATAGATAACTTTAGGCACTAGGCACCAAAGTTCAAAGATAAGATTCAATGTACACCAAGACTTTATAATCTTAATGAATTAAAAAAAAATATTTCCTGAAGTCCATACTCTTTACACTGAGAGTATGACACAGACATTCAATATCAGCCTTACAACAACCGGTATTCCTGCAAAGTCTGGAAATAGCAGATGTTCAATGTCTCCATATATGCCAAGGGCCTAAGGCTTACCTTTGGTCATTTATGTAACTGCCTACATCAAATGTAAGAGTCACTCAATGATGCTGACAATGATTTTTATTAGATGGCCTCTTTTCTCCAAAATTACAACTGAACTGACAGACTATTCCCTGGTTGGTGGCCTGGAACAAATGACCTTCCCATGCCAGTGACAGTGTGCAGACTATTTAGCACAATCAGAAGAACCAGTGATTCTTCTTCACGGACATATCATTTTGATTTGGGAAGCAAGGGGATGATCTAGTTTCTAAATCATGGGTGATCTTTATGCAAAGCATCAGCATCAGAAAACGCCAAGATCCAAGGAGACTTCCTTACAGGAGGAAACATGAGGCCTGAGCACTCACTAGAATTAGTGTTCAAGGTACATTTCAAAAGCAAGTTCTCACCATGTCGAAATGAACAGTAAATGAAGTCTTTGAGGTTATAAATGGACCACCCCACAAGGAAAGAAGAAAGCTCTTACCAGTAACTTATCAAATAGTTTTCTTAAATTTGTTTCTAGTTTTTCCATGTCACCGCAAAATGAACTCATCTCTGCCAACAATTTTAATACCTAAAACATACAAATTTACCATTAGAACTATTTTTAAATGAGCAAGGGCTATGGAATGAGAGTGATTCTATACACCTTCAAAAGACTGTACTTATTTTCAATTATGCTTTTCAGAATCATGTTAGAACTGGAAAATTCCCTAGAGATGAAATGTTACAATTAAACATTCAAGAAAATGAAGGCCCTTAGTACAGTCACGAGGTCTGTTTCTCAGCAAACCCAGGTCCCTTAATTCCCAATACATCTGTGGGAAGCAAGGAGAAGAATACCCATGACCCTTTCTACTACAGGCTCATAGTGACAGTGTTAAGTATACTGAAAAATGATAAATACATTAAACCACCAAGCATCATTTAGAATGTGTAACAGCAGCCAGTCACTCAAATTTAATTAAGGTGGGTTCTTACTAACTACTGAAGTTAGACTCTAGTACTATCTGGAAATACTAGTAACTGCCAGTATCTGGAAGTTTATCCTGTTCCCTCCAATCTCAAATTGACCAGCTTAGCCTAGGACATCTGAAGCAATATATACCCATATTCCCTGTTCAAGAGGTTGTTGAAGGAAATGGCGTGCATTCCCAGGTTTCAGTCAATTCACCACCATTATGGTTGTTTAGAGTCTGGCTCTGTGCCACACAGTGTGACACAGACTCGAATGAGTACAAAGAAATGCTGGAGGAGTGACACAGTAAACACATGAAATACAACAGATGCCACAGAACTGTATGTATCTGTACAACTGAGATCCAAAGCAGGAGGGTGCTCGCTCCACTGGAGGACAGGCTTGGTGGCAAAAACCTTTACCTGCTTGAACCACCCCACTGGTCCAATCTAGGTTAACTGTCTGGCAAACTGAATTAAGTCCCTTATTTAAAAATATTTAGGCTTCAAAGGCATGAACTCCGTACAGTGCTGTCCTACCGCAGCAGCTACAATGAGATCCATAAATCACCCCTATGCAATTAATTCTGACCTAGGAGATTACTGGCTAGCCACTGCCAGACATTTCAATTACCCCCTTGGAAATTAGATCTAAGCCAGTGATTCACATTTCTACTGAAATATGGGAACAGCTTTTTGGTGCTGAAAGCAAGAATATTCTCTTACCTCCAACTGTATATCAAGACCCTCCACTGGGGTAGTCAGGGTACCAAGATTAGGGAGAACTTGCTCACAGAAATATGTCACAAACCTTGTAGAATGGACATTTTTCTGTAAAACAATGCAAAAAACAAGTCACAAAACAAACAAAAAGTCTCTTTTTCAAAGATTATAACTTAAAAGTGTGAACTAAGTATCCCACCATTATGTGACCTTCCTTGCAAGGTCACCTGGAACACTGGGACGTGGATATATCTTGGATCTCCCTTTTCACGCTCTAGTTTAGTGGCACTTAAATGCTTTAGTGCTGGATTTACACACTGCACAGTATTACATACTGTCCTTATTGGGAGACAGATCCTTTATGGTTTTCCAAGTAACACATACACATCTCAGAAAACTCATCCAAGGGAAACAAAGCTGGAGACAGAATGTAAGTTCTCACACCTCTCAAAGTTTCTTCTTGCAGCAGCTCTGGGTTCCTACAGTGTCACGTTGCTTCTACATGCTCCACTACACTAAGAATGCTTTTGTGGGGAAGTCTGAGGAATATTCAAGTAAATATGGACAGAGTTAAGAGTAACCCAAGTATCAGCTATGTGGAACAAAGCTCACAGAAAAGAGAGGCACGGCCTGCCGGGTGCACTGCAGGAGCCTGTCCACACAGTCGGGGTCTGAGGGGCTGAAGGTCTGCTCCAGGTCAGCCTGTTCCGCTACCAGCTCTACCAGCTGCTGTCTTCCACTCACTGTCTGTAAGCTTTTTAACCCAGACAGTATCTTCATGAACAGAACAAATTCTTCACCAGTCACATCTTCCAGGACCTGAAAAAAAAAAAAGTAATTCAGAAGAACAGCATTTTTATTAGTAGGAGGGGCAGAGAGGGGCAGAGGGAGGGGAGGGAGAAGGAAGGAGGAATGGAGAGAAGGAGGAAGGGGAGGGAGGGAGGGAGAGCGAGCGCTTAATAGCAAGAGTTGCATTATTTCAGTTACATCCTAATACTTCTGTATGACAAAAGGATAAGTTTTAAGTTCAGCGGAAGGGAAAGCTGTATTCTCTAAGAGGACCAAAATTATTCTAAAGAAAAAAATTTCTTTTTTGACATATAAAGCACCACCAACACATAGAACTTCAAAGATTTACAGTATAACTCAGATTAAAATTTCCAAAATGATAGGAAAAATACATAAAAATGTTCCTGGTGAGGGTGGGGAGTGATAGAAATGATTAAGAAATTCTGTTCTATTGTGTATTTGTAAGTCTTTACTGTCCAGGAGTGCTTATTAAAATGCTAAGCACTTCTTAAAAACTTAAGCTACAGCATTACTAGGGTATATAAGGTACTGCCTACTTGCTTCACATAGTCCAACATGGTGGAAGTCTGTTTACTGCCACAGCAACAAGTTAAGCAGCTCATACAAATGCTTTTATACTTTTGAAAGATTTTACAGGCAGCAAGGAAAA
This sequence comes from Bramus lutescens, assembly GCA_001685075.1. Classification (NCBI taxonomy): domain Eukaryota; kingdom Metazoa; phylum Chordata; class Mammalia; order Rodentia; family Cricetidae; genus Bramus; species Bramus lutescens. The sequence goes on from LOEQ01005693.1 coordinate 67,282, forward strand.
AATTTGTTTCTATTATTTCACTATTTCATTTCAAAATGCTCCAGAATACTCTTACCATCTCAAGATGGGAAAGAAGAATAAGGAGCCATTAAGTATAGCACCACCAAGGATTTCAGCATGATTATACCCTTTAGATTAGTCTGAGTCATTAAAGTGCGAAGGAGTTTTGGTAAAAGCAGGTAAAGAACACTTTTGCAGTGAGACACGTCTCTCATCCACACCCAACACTGACAATTACCAGTGAATATCAAGGGGACTGCAACAGACCTTTTTGGATTCAGTGAGTATGAGCTCTTCAACTTCTTTAGTTAGCACTTCATCTGGGAGCGTCTTGAGTTTCGTGGATAGGAATTTAATTGCTCTTTCTCTAACAATGTCTTCTCCTTGAAGAATCTGGCTAAATAAGCCACCCAATGTTCCTGTAAAGCAAAAGAGCAACTGTATAGTGTGAAGCATTTACATTTATCTCATCATTGTTCAAACAAGGAATAAACGCCCCGATACTATCAATGCTGGCCAAAGTCAGTCTGAAATCTTTACAGCTCAAACCAGAAGGCCACATGCTTGGAACCCAGGGCATTAGCTTGAGTATGACTGGCATTTCGTTTCAACTATATCCATAAAGTCCAAGTATTTTGGGAAAATTCTTTAAAGTTGCCAAAGGAACTTTTCCAACACATTTTGAGGGGAAATTTGAACTGTTTTATTTATTTTACAATTACTTCTTAGTAATTATAAGTAGTACTTAGTAATTAGTCCCAAACATCGAAGCTGGGAGGTCCCTTTTCAGAACAGTCATCACTTTTATGAAACAGACCCGAGTAAAGCCCAGGCCTCCTGGTTTCCTAAGACTCCAAGCATGATTCAGAAATAGAACTGGCTTTACCTTTTGCATCCATCTTAAATATACTTAATAGCGCATTGTTCACCAAGTTAAATTCTGCAGAGTCATCTGGGGAGAGAACAGTAGCATGATGAATAAAGGATAAACTTAAAATAACACCTTCATTTTCAAAGTTAAGATTCAACAAAGTTTCACACAGGTGATGGAACAAGCAACCTACGGCCACTAAGCAACTCTTTCAGAGGATGGGGACACATCAGTCTTTTACAGCGGCAGAGAACATCATGGGGCATGCCTGGGACAGCACCACAGGAAACAGGTGAAATGATAATGTGTTACAAGTATGAAGAGAAGCCTACCATTATGCCTTAACAAGTCACAGACTCAGAAGTCAGTGAGTTTCATAACACTGAATGAAAGAAAGAAGTTTAGTGTTATCTGGCTGAGGCAGGGCCTCAGTGCTCATTGCCCATACATAGCAGAGTCAAGAACAGCAAGTATTCCAGAGAGGATATTGAGATGCAAAGGTGACAAAGGAACCTTCTCACCTGTCTGCAGAAGCTGGGTCAATATATCTGCTACTCTTGGAAGATTCTCTCCTGTGGCAAACTGAGGCAGCTCTTTAATGGCTTGGCGTCGTATCTGAGCATGATTTCAAACAAACAAAAAAAATTAACTAAAATGGCTTCATCATCAAAAAGCAATGACAAACTCATCTTTTAAGACAACTGAAAGCATATTAAGAAACCATATTAAGGAGCACATGAATCATAAAATGCAAGATGCTTTTTCTTAAAATATTTTAATTACTGTGTACATTTGTGGAGGATGGGGGAGGGAAGTACACATGGCCCAAATGCACATGTGGAGGTCAGAAGACAACTCTGTGAAGTTGGTTCATTCTTTCCACCTTTACATGGGTCCTGATCTGAGGACCCAACTTAGGTTAGGCTTAGGTATAAAGCACCTTCACCTGCTCAGCCATCTCACCAGCCACAAATGAGATTTTTATTTAAAGATTTTTCTCTCCCCCCACCCCGTGTGTGTGCGCCGTGCACGCTAGTACCCAGAAAGGACAGAATGACAGAAGAGGACACTGGATCCAATGGAACTGAAGTTAGAGGCTACTGTGAGCACCAGTGGGTGTTGCGATAGGCGCTTTAGAAGGGCAGCAGGTGTTCTTAATTGCTGATCCATCTTCCTGTTTCTAACAGTTTGAAAAACAGTTTGCCCCGTTTGTTTTTGAGACATGATACTGCTATGTTGCCAAGATTGGCCATTAACTTCTTAGCTTAAGGGATCCTCCTGTCTCAGCCTCCTGAGTAGCTGGGACTAAGATACATGTCACTGGCTCAGTTTACTATTCAGGTTTCACAGAATAAATAAGACAAATGCAGCTGGAAGGGATATTAAATACTGGACTGCAGCAGAGAGTTCATTGATAACAAACATGCTTGTATGGGACTTGTATATACAACTGTTGGGCTGTGACTTTTAGGTATCTTATTATACTGTTCCTTTAGAACAGCAACCATGACGGAGTCCTCACCAAGAATTATTTTAGGGCCTTCTATAATGACTACTTAATTTGAAATAAAAAATATTCCAGTTTACTAGCTCTTCCATCAAAAATGATGCAGAGTTTATATCTGTCATTCGCTGCATGAAATGCCAGTGACTGACTGATTTCATTTAGAAAGTTAAGAGCTAATAGCTGAAAAAATTTTAGAAGTCTACACCAGTAACTAGAAATGCTAATGGTAAATTCTGAACCATGAGAAAAGGGTCAATGCTTAATCTGGTAATCAGTTATAAGTATTACAGTGACCAACTATTTTTTGTGACACATATATTACACCTATCAGTACAAAAATTGCATTAACATTCTAATATCATACAAAATATGAGTAACAATTTAAGATGTGAGCTACATTCCATTTTTATCAGTGGATAATGAAAAAGCAAAACAAAAAATTGTTATTCCATGCATTTTTTATAAATACAAGGTAATAAACTTAGTATTTTTTTGGTCTGGTATAATGTGACCATATTATGATAACAGATTATGGACTGCTCACTACTTTGATCATGTTACTTTTACATAAACAAATACTAGAAAGCTTACTGAAGTGTCAATCATAAACTTACTGATACATCTTCATCCTCACAGAGGTCTAATTGTGCATTGATTGCAGAATCAGCCAGTTCTGGGAAATGCTTAAAGAATTTTGGAATAAACTGAGCTGCTAATCGCTTTTCCTTGGTGCCGCCTTTCACACCATCCAGGATCACTTGGTAGGCATCTTTATGCTGGAAGGAAGACAAAAAGAAACAATACTGAAGAACTAGAAGCTACAGGAAGATTTACTACACATGCACAGATGCTTCCAATATTTAGAAACACTAGAGTTTTACACTAGTTCTAAAACTAGTGCTTAAATTGGACATGACCTTTTTTACTGTTTCCCTATGCCCTACTGCCGAGTCTGTTTTATTTGTCAATTAGGAAAGAGGGAAATACGACCCTAATTTTAAGTAGAAAAAAAGCAAGTAAGTTGCTCAATAGCTCAACATCCCGTCATTTAAGTATCACCAGGCCTTTTGACTCTGTCTTGCTTTTAAAAATGGAGAAAGATGTTACAGAAGTCTCACAGCTGTGTTACATTTACTAAAAGATGCCTATGGCCAGGCATAGAGTAATGCTAGCTAGCATTCAGGAGGCTGAAGAAAGAAGGTGGCAAGTTTGAAGACAGCCTAAGTTACATAGCAAGACCTTGTCTTACCCTGCCTCCCACCTACACGGACGTGTTCTAATTAGCATCTTGCAGAAGTTGTAAGAAATACATTTCTGAAATTCAGTAATTACTAATATAGAAACAGCATCTCCAGGAATCAGTGACTTATTATTTAGTGGTACTGTGGACTGCCAGCAGCATAAAATATTCCAAATAGTGCACAGCTCTATCCACCTCTCTCCCAGCATGGCTGTAGGTTCCATGTGAGTTCAAGGCCAGCTTGGTGTCTACAAAGTGAGTTCCAGGCCAGACAGTTCTAAGGTGAGACACTGTCTCAAAACAACAGAAGCATTAACTGTAAGTACTTTGTATATTCAGTGCCCACAGTGGCCAGAAGAGCAGATCCTCTGACTACAGCAACAAGACAGTTGTGAGTGCTGGGAATTGAACCTGGGTCCTCACTTGGCAAGAGCAACAAGAGCTTTTAGTCACTGAGGCACCTCACCAGCCCAACTGTAAATATTTTTGATGCTTTTCTAAAATCATATTTTGGGATGTTTTCAACAATAATAAAATAGACCTCTAAAGGTGTTCCTTCAAGAAAAATACAAGGCACAATTTGAATCATTTTCATCAATGTATTGTACTGAAAAAATTGTGTGCATGGGCGGGGGTGTGTGATCGTAGAATACATGTACAGAAAGCATAAGGAAGCCTGGCCATTGATAAGCAAATTAAGAGTTTGAACAGAGGTGCCTTCTGGGCATTCCCAGAATGTGTACGTTATTAAGTAAAAACCCAAGTACCAGAGGTGGGCTCCTTCTCTATGCATTCTTGGTGATAGAGGCCTCTAAGATTCCCCAAACAAAACAGGTAATTGCCACTGTGGTTGGCTAGGTAGTAAGACCTTACTGATGAAGATACTACATGCTCTGGTTGTGGGACACAGAGAAATCAGGCTGAAAATAAGCTGGAAGCTTCATTCTCGATGGCCAGAATGTCTGAGGTACTCTGCAGGGTGCAGGGGGAGCCTTGTCAGCAACAGTCTTACTCAGCTGTGCACTCTGACATGCGAGGCAAGATATGGAGAAACAGCGGTGATTCTGTTACGTAAGTAGGCAACTGCTTTCTGACTGGAACTAAGGCTCAATCCATATGAAGGAATTCACAGCTGGTAATGTAAACCTGGTCAGAAGGCCTGTGGCCAGAAAGGTCATGGGGCAAGTGGGGAAACTACAGCTGTTATTTTGCTAAAATGGACATGCGTTCATCAAACTGCCATCTAACTAATTATACTTATCTCATAGGTTAGTGCTGCTGCCAGCACTGCTCAGAGAAACTTGTCTGCAGAAAGGAATGGCAGAGACTCTTAAGAGGTCGAAGTACTGAGAATAAGTGACTGTTGCAATCACTGCCAAAGTGGGACAAAGGCCATCCCCTCCAGGCTCAGGAACACCCAGAAGGGAAGGCAGAAGAACAGCAGATTCCGAGGATGGAGAGCAATGTTGTGGCATCCTCAATTTACAGCAGCTGTGTGTGATACCTGCCCAAGACTGGGCCAGGCAACATCCTGGCAGGGTGGGAGGAACTCGAGACCCCACCCCTCCCTGCACCCCCTCCCCGAAATCGCTAAGTATTTACTAGTTGCCAGGGGAGGGAAAACATTTTCTTCAGTGGTGGAGGCACTAGCAAAGTACTCATGCTCTGTAAATAACCCCTCATCTATGCTCCTGTGTAATCTGGATGAAACTCCCTGGGTCATAAACAAAATTAAAACATGAAAGTAGGACTATCTGGAAAAAGGAAGGGGTCAGTAGAGAGAGTGAACAGGGTATGATAAAAATATAATGAAACCACTATGTAAAATATACCAATTAGCTGGAGCAGCGATGTTCAAAACATAGGCAGTATGCATTAACTGGTCAGAGACTAGGTGAAGGATGGGACTTTCACATAAATATATTTTTTGAGTAAAGAAAAGGATGAAGGGGCTGGGGTGCAACTCAGCGGTGCCACCCTTGCCTAGCACACAGTAAGCACTGGGTTTCATGCCTAGCAGTGCAAAATAACCTCAAATACAACTGAACACTAAAAGAAAAAAGGGTCTCAGCTAAACTATATTACAGCTTTCTTCCTTGACTCAAGAGTGTTTGCATTTATACTACTTAGGTTGCTAGTATTTTCATATACTTTTCAGAATTTGAACTTGGTCCTTGACTGTAGTTTAACCATACAGAATAAAACTACTAAAAAAATGGTATTTCATGAATCACAAGTCAGCAAGTCAAGCCTCTTCCACCTCAGGAGGCAATGCACAAATCAGAACTTTGGGATTAGACAGCACCTCAGATCAGCCTGCTGCCAGTCTCTAACAGCTGTCTTGACACATGCACCACGGCAGGTTAGGGAGGTCAGAAGAAAACCTGAGGTAGTTGGTTCTTTCCTTCTTCCATGTAGGTATTAGAAACTATACCCTGGTCATCAGGCTTGATGGCAGGTGACTTACCCAATGGGCCATCTCTCCAGGCTAGATAATAAGTTTTTACAGGGTAGACTATCACATGTAGTTCAGGCTGGCCCAAAACTTGTTATACAGTCTAGGCTGGCTTAGCGCTCCTCCTTCTCCCTTTTCCTCCAGAGTGCTGGGAATATGGAGGTTTCCACTAGACAAGTATTTACATTTTAAAATTAAGTTAAAATGTGAAATAAAGGTGGGTTACACATTGTTCTATCATGGCTACTTGGAGGCTGGAGCCAGAATGCAGTGAGGAGAGCCAGAGGAGAGGACCTGAAGGAGTAGAGTTGGAATGGTGGAGGCACGTGTAGTACCTGTAGTGACAAGAGAATGACAGATTCTGAGACAACAACAGTTATTTAGAATTTATCACCTGCAATCTGCTTATTAGAAATGCAGTCTATAAAGTAAAACTCTCTTCATTTATCAGATAGACCTTGTAAATTTTTTTCCTTTTTTGTATCTATTTAACCTTAAGAAATTATTTCCTAGAAGACAAGATACAGTGCAAGAATTTAGCACTTATCCCCACAACTTTATAATTTAGTAAAGGAATAAGAAAAATCTATACATGAAATAAAATGCAAACATGAAGTACTATTAATAAATGAAGAAAGAGTGACAAAGGATCTGGGCTGGAGAGATGGCTCAGTGGTTAAGACACTGGCTGCTCTTCTAGAGGGGAGATGGAGTCCTAGCATCCACGTGGTGGCTCATAACTGCTTATAGTTCCAGTTCCAGGGAATCTGATACCCTCTTCTGGAAAAACCCGCACAAAACAATAAAAATTTCATGAACTCTCTCTCTCTCTCTCTCTCTCTCAGAGAGAAGGATCTGTTGCTTGAGGGGAACTAGCTAATAACATCTGGGGGAGGGAGGCTCGTGTCTGTGGAGACTGCTGTCTATAAAGTGACTGCCACTTTCTAATGGAAAACCCAGGATGTCTGGGGAAGCTACGCATGATGGTACTGCTTGTAATCCCAATGGAAGTGGAGACAGGAGGATCCCTGGAGCTTGCTGCTCCAGGTCCCAGCGAGACTAGTTCATCAAACAAGGTGGACAGTTCCTGAGGAATACAGAAGAGACCTCTAGCCTCTATATGCATGTATACACATATGTACCCACTGTGTCCTTCTAGGCTTGAGAGGACTTGTGTGTTTCCTTGTATTTAGGGGTTCTGCCCTGAAAGAGAGACCTAGAGAGGGAAAGAGTGGTTTTGCAGTAGCAGAGCTGAAAAAAATCAAATTAAAGACAATAGATCAAAAATTGTCAAAGTTGGTTTCAGAACGGTCCACATAGCAATCTGCCAGAAAAATGTAACATGAAACTTTATTTTACTAAACACAAAAGGTATTTTCTCTTTCTACAATGGTTTATGTGTCTCAGCTAGCACTTGCCTTTTGTTTGCTAAAACTGCAGCAACATCCTAAGCCATGTTTTTTGGAGAGCCTTTCCAGGCATCTTCTCTAAAAGGGAAGTACCACCAGACAGGACTCACTGTATTTGTTACGCAGCGGCCAGTGTCTTAACTGTGGTCACTACAGTGTCATGAAGATGCTGACTGCCAACTATCTACAGCCCTCATGCTGGGTCTCAAGGCCCAGTGCTTAGTACCTGGCAGATGCTCAAAAACGATATGGCATCCTTGAAATTGACAGCACTCACTTGAGCCAGAAAAACTCTTGCTTTTCACCTTCTGGTTCTTAAGCACTCTTCCCAAACAGCAGTTTTGCCTTGAGAAAGCCATTTTTGCTCTCCTGAGGAGAGTTATCAATTCAACATGTTTTCTTTTTTTAAAATCATAAAGATAACATAGGGGGGCTGGAGAGGTGACTTACGATATGATGAGGACCTGAGTTCAAACCCCAGAACCTACATAAAAGTTTGGCTCACATTGTGCATCTGTAATCCCAGCACTAGGGTGGCAGAAACAAGAGGGTTTCTGGGCTTGTTAGATAGCCAGACTGGCAGAAGGGGTGAGCTCCAGATTCAGTCAGAATCTGTCTCAAAAAATAGGGTGGATGGTAAATAAGGAGAACACCTGATCTCAACCTTGGCTGCTACATTGTGTGTGCAAAGGTATAAACACACGAATATCTACACACACACACACACACACACTCAGCAAAAAATGAAATTAAAAAAAAATAAATGATAACAGAGATCTATGCAACTCTCATTTCTCAAACCCAGGTCACACTGGAGCCTGGCACTTCGTCTATACAGTATTCCAAAGTCAAATGGAAAGTTAAAGAACAACTTATACATGTGTGGTTTCAGGCATTTCAGAAAAGGATACCTCCCCTCTCCACACAAATTGAACTTGGCTTCCATCTGCCCTAATGTACTCTAATAGGTGGTTGTCAAAAAAACACTTTCCCTACTTCAGCAAAAATCAGTGGGGAATGAGACAGCAGCAAGGACACAGTCTCTAAGTTTTCCCTGGAAAATTCCCAATTTATCTCTTTAGGAGAGCACCATCCTTGGACGCAGCAGTGGTGGTACACACCTTTAATCCCAGCAGAGGCAGAAGAAGGCGGATCTCTTTGAGTTCGAGACCAGCTTGCTCTACAGAGCAAGTTCCAGAACAACCAAGACTACAGAAATAAACCCTGTCTCGAACAACTAAACAACAAACCAAAAACAGACAAGCAAACAACACCCCCCCCAAAAAAAAAACTAAAAAAGGAGAGCACCATTCTAGAACCAGAACGAATCCCTATTCTAGGCTCCATCCCTGGCCCCTCTTGCTGATGTGCGACAAATTCAACTTTTGGTAGAACAGTCAGCTACACGCCTCTGTAGCACAATTAATAAAAATTCAGAGACAGATACTGGGGTTCAATCTTAAAGACAGAAAAGCAAAAAAAAGCCAGCCACTGGCTCTTACCTCTACCTCAGTCTGAAAATGGAGATCCTGACTCCAGGAATCCTCAGAATGAGACTGAGAGCTGGCTCCTCCGTCTTGATACTCCTTTCTAGTGCTGGGATTAAAGGCATGCAACAGCACTGCCCACCAGTTTCCATGGCAAACTAGTGTGGCTACTGGGATTAAAGATGTGTGTCACCACTGCCTGGTCTGTNAAAAAAAAGCCAGCCACTGGCTCTTACCTCTACCTCAGTCTGAAAATGGAGATCCTGACTCCAGGAATCCTCAGAATGAGACTGAGAGCTGGCTCCTCCGTCTTGATACTCCTTTCTAGTGCTGGGATTAAAGGCATGCAACAGCACTGCCCACCAGTTTCCATGGCAAACTAGTGTGGCTACTGGGATTAAAGATGTGTGTCACCACTGCCTGGTCTGTGAGGCTGACCAGTGAGTGGGGCTGCTTTACTCCCTGGTCTTCAGGCAAGCTTTATTTATTAAAATACAAATGAAGTATCACTACACTCCTCCTTAACTCAGTTACAAACACCAACAAAAGCTCGCTGGCCAAGGCTGACATATCACTTTTCCTAGGAACAACGAATTCCTCTAAGACTGACCATTGTATTTTCCATCTTATCGTAGGAGGCAGAAAAAGCCTGCTTTAAAAGGGGCCTAACAGCGTATACACATCTGTCAGGACGAACCTTCACATTCTGACAATAAAGCCCCCACAGACATGGAAGTAGGGAAGGAAAACTGTGGGGACCAGCCATGACAAACTAAGTCTGGGCAGGTCACCCAAAGAGCTGTAGATAGAGACACCTGCCAGCGTACCTCAACAGGACACCCCTTGACAAATGTCAGCCAATCATGGGCCCTAAACCTCAGAAACCCCTCATCCCCACCTCTACTACTATAAAAACCCTACTCATATTGAGCTTGGGGTTCTCCGGATATTCCTGTACGTTGGACGTGCGGAGGGACCGAGTTTGCAAACTTGATTAAAATAAAGGCTCTTTGCTTTTACACATGGGACTCGGTCTCCTTTGTTGGCTTTTGTGGGGACCCCGCGGATTTGGGCATAACAAAACCACTTGAAATTGGTACATTTGCAATACTAAGTTCTAACACGCCCCCCCCTTTTTCCAGCAAACTTAGTAAGGTTCTACTAGAACTGCAGACATCCCACGGGACAGGAAGGACCCCCTCCACCGTTCAGCACAAGGACGTTTCGCTTTCGATGGTAGGGGATGAGAACACTGAGAAATCACTAAAGCGTCTACGCACTGAAAACGTGGATTTCTAAAACCTCTTGCCAGCCTGGCTTCTTTTTCCCAGAGGACAAGCACTTGACCTTAACAGCTCAAGTTCAAAACAAAGCTTCAAGGCCTAGACGGGAAATTCAGCAGGGTCCTGAAAACTATGCGTGGGGAAAACTGAGCGGAGAGCACTTCTTAGAACATTCTATTTGGGGCTTTATCGCCTCCCTCTCCACAGGCCTGCGACTTTCTTCACAAAATTCTTCCAGTGAGAAACAACACAAAACGCTTGTCCTTTCCTCGCGCATCACTAGTCGCCGGGGGAGCACGAAGCTGCCACCGCGCCTCCA
>LOEQ01005694.1:8918-33153 GCA_001685075.1 Bramus lutescens
AAGGCCAGCTGGACTGGGACTGATGGAGTATGTGATCAATCCGGACTTTCTAAATTTGGCTGACAAGGAGAGCTGACTGAGAAGCCAAGGACAATGGAACTGGTTTTAGATTCTACTGCATGTACTGGCTGTGTGGGAGCCTAGTCTGTTTAAATGCTCACCTTCCTAGACCTGGATGGAGGGGGGAGGGTCTTGGACTCCCCACAGGGCATGGAACCCTGACTGCTCTTTGGACTGGAAAGGGAGGGGAAGGGGGGAGGGAGAGGAAATTGGGAGGAGGTGGAAATTTTTAATAGTAGTAATAAAAAAGATACTGAAAAAAAACCAAGAAGTTTATTTGTATGTATATTGTACATACATGGGGAACCCAGAAATGAGTGCCTCAGAACACTGCCAAGAACTTGTTCTCACATAATGTGCAAATTTTTTTTCAAAATAAAATATACTGGAAGTAGTTCTTGTAGACCCCTCTGGCCTCGAACTCACAAAGATTTGCCTACCTCTGTGTCCCAAGTGCTGGGATTAAGGACGTGTGCCACCACCACTCAGCCCATAAAGCATTTCTTATCCTTTCTTATTCTCATTCAAATTTATGACCTTTATCTGTTGTGATATATACATATATAAATGATAAATATACGCACATATATGTGAATACAAATGTAAATACATGTGCAAATACTTATATAAATATATACACAAATTTGAAAAATTTGCTTAGTCTTTATGATGTAGTGTGTGCAAGTCTTTATAAATTCTTATAATGTAGTTATCTGAAATCATAATGTATATGATTTCATGGTTAAGCACTTAGTATATGAAATTCTAAATGTTTATGTTTAAACCCTCAGATAGTTTTTACATATCATCAAAAACTTATCTCTTTCAACAGAAGGAGATCATTACAGAAAACTGATCAAAAAGCAGAGAATGAGAGACTGTGTGATGGCCAGGCCCAACTGAAACATCTAAAATACATTCCTTTCCTGCTGTTCAGGGCTCACAGCAGAAGACAGGGCAGGAAAATAGTAAAAGCTAGAGGAGCAGGAAGCTTCTTGTGAGATTGTGTCTTCTAGAAATGTCAGAGAAGCTACGAGATGAAGTTTCATCAACTTGCCTGCCTAAATCAGGCCTGAACAAGGAACATTTTAATATTTTTCAGGTAGCCCAAAAAGACCAGTACAGTATAAATATGGTAATAAATAATATAATTTCTTCTACTTAAGAGAGAAAAGATAACCAATGACAGTAAAATATACAGACAATCCCAAATTTATACAACTATTCTTCTGGAGTTTAAGAGAGTATGGATTTTAGATTCACAAATAAAGTACCAGTTTGAGATAACACATTTAATTATACTTTTCTGTGGGAAGGATACTGAAGTTTACCTTCCTCCTGGGTGGGCTCTATTGGATGTTTTCTGGTCTTGGGATGTACTTCAAATTCGACTTTCATTTGACATTTGCGTCTTTCCCACTGCTTATTAGTTTTAGAATTACAAAGCAAGGAAGCAAAAAAACAGCATTTCAATATTTTTATTTTCTGTTTACAAAGAACTTTTCAGATGGCTTTGGCTAATTGAAAAAAAAAAAACCCTTGAAAATGCACTCAGAATTCTTTCTCAATGTTTTCAACCCTCAGAATAAATTTTGTCTCTGTGAATAGCTAGCTCCTCCTGGGATCTGGTCACTTAGCTCCTGAAAAAATGTGCATCCAAAATGTCATCCAATCTTCCTATTCGTCTAAGTGGTCATTACCTGGAAACTGAAAACATCCTCAGGGTCCTTCACTTTACCTTGCTTAGTGAGAAACAAGAATTGCTTTCTCTAGACTTGCTGCTTTCTTGGAAGCCATTTCATTAGTTCAGAAAAGCTTGTTTCTTCATAAATTAGAGATAACAACTGGAAATATATGAGTGTGAGTACAAACCACATATGTGCACACACTCACACTCAAATATATACACATTAAGTACATGCATACACAGGCACACTAAGATGTGGTGTCATGTTTATGTATCTAAGTTTCATACTTAGAAATTAAAGCTCTCAGATCAATGTTTTCTTTCTACAAACAGTAGAGGTGCTGTTTCTTGCACTAATTGTGACAGACCAATAACTGGTCAATGTGCAGAGTCAGAGAGTCTTTAGAACATTCAGCCCTAAATGAGATGTTTTCAACAAACCCCTCCTCCTTTACAAGTGTCATTCGCAGATAGCTTCTTGACAGAGACCATATCCCCTCCCCTTTCAGTCCTAAGACTCCATCTGACTTTGGTCCAGGCTTGTATTCTTGTTTTCTGGCAATTCATGTGAATTCATGTGTGGATCATTTCTGTTGTGCTGGAAGATACTGTTTCCTTGAAGTCATCCATCACCTCTAGCTTTTATAATCTTTCTGCCTCCACTTCCACATAGCTCCCTAAGCCCCAATCAGAGGGCTGTTCTTGATTTTTTTATGAAGAATAGTTGGAGACAGGAAAGTCTCTTATCATTAAGGATCTTCAAGACTATTATTTGGCAAAGCCATGACTCCTGCATTCTTTACCACGTAGAAGAGTGAAAGGATGGGAATACATCCACTCCTGAAGGACTCTAATTCTACCATTGATTTTATAATCTTCCAAAAAATGAATACAAAGCAATGACACAGGACTGAAGCATTTTGAAAACTCAGAATAATTTCTGGAGTGATTGATGAATTAGGCATATAAATATTCTACAATATGCTAAAAAGTGCAGTGTGATTCAATTTTCATTTACAAATTGAGTAGCCCACATTTCTGTAAATGGGAATTTTATCTTTTTAAAGTAGCTTAGATGACTACTACCAGAAAATATCATTTATTCCTTATTTTAGAGTCCAAATAAAATCCCTCAACAAGTCTTTTTATCTTCCATATGCAAAGCTTATCAAGAAACAGATGCATGATTGTGAGATATTAAAAATGAGCAACTATATAAACTGCATGTAATTAATAATTATGTAAGGTATTACTAAGGAACATTGGAATTCATAAAAGAATTTGGGCACTTTACTTTGCTGACCAACATCTCCTATTTCATTCTAAATCTTATCCTTACGTCCATAGAGAAGTGTAACTTCCACTGCTCTTCACGAAATCTCTCTTTACAGTAAATGGAGACCAACCCAGAAAGCCAGCACTAGAAACAATGAAGAAATCAACAGATCTTGGGAAGTACAGCTTCAACAGACAATCTACATCACAGCTATTATAACAGTGGCTTAGGAAGCATCACTGAATAAGAGGCAGAAAAATTGTCAGAGCAGGATTATCAGGAACTATGCTGTGTAATTGTCTCTCATAGAAATGGCAGCATAAAAATGAAGACCTGAATAATAAAATGTCAATGGACAGGTTCAAGTGAAAGAGAAAAAAATGCAGGGCTCCAGTTCTAGATAGACAGATAGACATAACTGTAAGAAACTAAGGACTACCAAGAGGAAGAGAATTAGTCCTCCCAGGGATAAGCTCTCCTATAGGTTATTCTACAGGGAATGGTCATCACTCAAACCATGTATATTCAACAAATAAAAAAAGAGTCAGCAAATAGCAAAATATGCATGCATGTATATATATATACGTATATCTGTGTGCACATATATTATGTAAATAATAAAGAAAAAGAAGTTATCAACTTAAGAGTGGGGGCATAAGAAATATGTAAACAAATGTAGCTGGGAGGAGCTGGAGAAAAGAAAAGCAATGGGGAAGTGTTATGATTTTATTTCCATTAAAATTTATCAAATATAAAACAAGAATTAAAAGCAAATAAAATAAAATGATATATGAGAACAGCTTTCAAAATGCATGTGTTTGTCATTTTCACTATCAGGAATGGACCACTTGGACTCCAGAGTAAAATTCTAGGCCTACAGTGGCAGCAATAACTAGTGACGCAGTATTCAGACTATAAACTATCCTACACTAGCAAACACCTTGAATGGTGCACAACAGAATGAGTCTCAGTGACATCACATTTCCATTTATTATTCAGAGCATCTCACAAACACTACCGTTCATCTAACCAAAATTATTTCTACTTTTTCCTTTACTACCTGTTTAATTGTATAATTTACTCCAACACCCCTCCTTTCATCCATCTTGAAAATCTACATTGAATATTTGAATATAAGGAACAGACTTTGAAGTTGTATCTAATAACTTTTTGTAATCAATGAAATAGCAAGGAAGCCAAATAACATAAAATTCACAAAGGAAATTGAGTTGAAAACTAGTAAACCTCATTAGAGGCAACACTAATTTATTTACCATCTTATGATAGATCATGTTATTTTTCCTTGAGTTGATAAATAAATTTTGATTGGTTGCCTTTTCTCTTCCTACTCAAATCCAATTTCTATTCTCTTGAGCTATAAAAGTTTGACATTAAAAAGAGAAAGGGTTAAATAGCTTTTCAAAAGAAGTAATTTTCAAGTTCCAAGGGCTTATAAATAAAGAGAAGAGAAACTAAAAGGAAAATATCAGAAATTCTATCTTGCTGAGAATTTTAATATTTCTGAGATTTCTTTAAAAAACATTACACACTTTGTGAACCAAATGGACTATTTAATCTCTTTTTTATTCGCAATATACTATTCAGATTTTCTTCTTAATGGTCAGACATGGTGAGTAAGTATAGGTCTTCAAGTTGGATAGCATTCCATCTTTCACAGGGACACTCTGAAATTCAACAATTAAAAAGTGATGCGACTTGAGCTTGCCAACTACAACATGATACAGAAATAAAGAACATGCATTCCAAATAAATAACTATCGTGTCTATGTCATATTACATATTTAAGCAGTATTATTAATTTAAAAATATATTACTTGAGTCATTTAATTATTTTTCTCATTTAATATGAATGAATGAATGTATTTATTATTTGTTAAATCAATATGTGCATATCTCACTGCAAAAATCACATGGTTTGTGACTCAGTTTAATATTTTCTTAGCGTCCATCTTACAGCAAGCTTCACAGTCTTTTCTTGAGTCTTCCTTCACTAAGTCATTGTTATTGGCTGTATTCACCCAAATTCATATTCTGAAGGCACACACCAAAATGTATTTGTATTTGGGGAGGGGATCGCAAAAAGTACTTTCATTAAAGTAAATTGAAGTGAAAATGATGGTTCCTAATTCAATTAGATTAATGTCTTCAATGGAAGAAAAGCTACAGTCTTACCTCATTTTCCTTGCTCCACACTTTATAAATGTAGAAAGCAGTCATATGAAAGCCAGGAAAAAAAAATCCTTCTAAGAAATTAAATCCACAAGCAGCCTGATTATGAACTACTCTCCAGAAGTCTGAGAAGTAAATTTGTTTAAATTGCCCAGTCTGTGACATTTTCTCACTGTAGCCCAAATAGACTAGTCTGGGAGGCAACGAAAACGCTAGTGATGATTAAGTTGTAAAAAAACAATCAAACAAACAAAAACGATGTTTTTCTTTTTTGTCTAAGTCTAAGACAACTAAGATTTCTAAATAAGTGCATTTACATAGCAAACATGAGGCCACATATTAGGGAAAACTGCTGACAGTGAACTTGGACTCCAGCAGGTACATTTGAGTCCCTCACTTGCTGCTACATAGTGCACCAGGCACCTGCACCTTTCTGTCTTTGCCAATGCTTGCTCCTGATCTGCTTCCCTTCTCTGTGATTGCATTCATGCTGTGGCCAAGAGAACAACCCAATGTCTCCTACACCTCTTTAAACGTGCACTATAAATCACTCTCTGACTCTCTGTGCTTCACAGTCTGCAGGGTCACTGTGACGTTGAAGTACCATGCTTGTTCATAGTACTTTATTATCAGTCCTCTGGGAAAACCAAAGCCGCTTTGCACAAAGGCTAGTCTTTGAACACTACAACTCTGTTCACATGCCTTTCACCTTGTTATTCTAATGTAGAAGTTCTTCTACCAGCACTCACACTAAAATCTTTAGAGAATCCTCTTCACACAGCAGTCAATTTCCAGAAAGCTTAAGCTTCGATATTATATTAAGGAAGGTTTAATTTTTTGTTTTTATTTTT
Organism: Bramus lutescens; assembly: GCA_001685075.1. Taxonomy (NCBI): domain Eukaryota; kingdom Metazoa; phylum Chordata; class Mammalia; order Rodentia; family Cricetidae; genus Bramus; species Bramus lutescens. The sequence goes on from LOEQ01005694.1 coordinate 14,983, forward strand.
AGTGGACAAATAAAATGCATATACATGAAAACATAATATTTTAAAATATTTATAAATTGTGGACAGGAAAATTTTGCTAATTAACATATAATACATGGTATATATTTTTGTGTTGTAAATTCTTAAAAATTCTTTTAGAAATTTATAAATATAAGATAAACTATGGGTAACTATACTTACATTTTTGAGCTCTTGATATTTTCTGCCAAAGGAAATTTATTTTCTTTTGATAGCATCTTAATCTCCTCTCCAGTGAGAATTAAAGGATTCACAGGGATTTGGCATGTCTGGCATAAGTGACAGAACAGCAGTCTCTATGATCATGAGCTGCCCTGAGAATTCATTAGGAATCTGAATTTGTGAATCTTACCTAGAATTCTTAATTCCATTCTGCTTCATGGAGCCTACACTTCATTTTAACCATCACGCAGGGCAATCTGAATCCACAGTGGAATCTGAAACCCACTTACATGGTGTGGAACCATGCCTCTGTTGAAAAACACAACATTGGAAGATGATTTCCTTTTCATCCCAGGCAAGGACACTGGCATGTAATCTGCACTGCCAACTTGATATGATATATCCTCATTAAAGAAAAAAAACTGTCAGATACATGCGTGTGAGGATGTTTCCATATAAATTCTAAGGAGGAAGCACTCACTCTCTGCAAGGATGACATCATCCCACAGACCATGTTTCTTAAAAAATATAAAGAAGAAATGATTGGAGACCCAACATTAATCTATACTCCCTCACTACAGATACCATGTGACCAACAGCCTCACACTTCTGCTAACCAACTTTGCAGGGTATTGGTGACTGAGCCTGCAAATGTTGAGTCAGACTAAGCCAGTACTGAAGTTGCTTTTGTCTGTTCTTTTGTCTTGGTAATGAGAAATATAACCAATATGAACTGAGAATGGGGCTCCTGTGATAATTTTGATAATGTAGCTCAGAGGCTCTGGGTATTTTTGGAAAGAAAAGTTAAAAAAATTAGAGTTGAAGGTTAGAAAGATTCTAAAGTACATTTAACAAAGATGAATGAACTATTCTGAAAGCAGTTTAAAATATTAGAATGGTGACAGAAATGCAGAAAGTAGAGATATAGCTTGTGAGATTTCAGAGGAAAACACGGGTGCTATTGCTAGCTAGTGTAGAGGTAATTCACCTAAATTGTACCCATGTCTCCTGAACTTGAATGAAGCTTGATTCAAAAGTAATGAAATAATTTGTTTAAGAAAAAACATGTCCAGTAAGACAGTATTTAGGTTGTGTTGTGTGCTGCTCAGGGCTGTAACCCAGGTCTACAGCAAGAAAACACAGCAACTAGAGTATATATATATGTGTGTGTGTGTGTGTGTGTGTGTGTGTGTGTGTGTGTGTGTGTAAAATGAATAGCTGCATAAAGATAGGAGTGGTCAGCTTTACAGTTGTGAACATGGAGGTGCAAATGTATCTGTAATGGGTAGAACAGCACCCTTTGAAGAAACACAGGACATTCTCTCTGCTATTGTGTTTACAGAAAAATGTGACAGTTTTATAATTTTAGAGGGACCAACGGACCAACAGTTTTAGAGACAGCTCTGAAACATAGAAGAGACTTTGGACCTTTCAACACTGTTGAGGTTCTTAAAATTTTGAAGAATTGGGGATGAGTATAAAATAAATTTTGCATCATGAGATAAACAAGTGACTTTTAGGGCCATGTAAAGAATGTTCAATTTAATGTGATATGATGTGAGAAGTAGAAAAAGACAAGGAAATTAGGACCATGGAGACCATGGGAGAGGGTAGAAGGGGAGGGGAGAGGAAAGGAGGGGAGAAAAATATATAGCTCAATAAAAAAGTGATCTGTTGGGGGGATAGATAGATATAGCTCAGCAGGTAAGGGTATTTGTCAACAAGTCTGGCAATATGAGGTTGATCACACAAAGCTATATTATAGTATAAGGAGAGAACTGGCTCTTACATACACTTTTTGTCTTGCACACACATACTGTGGCACACTTACCACCACCACCCCAACACACTGGCCAGTGGAGCAGGAAGCCTAACTTCAGAGCTCTACCTCTCCGTCCTCTCCACTCAACCCAATCCCAGTTCAGGAGCAGTCCACCCGCTGAAGGCACCATTTCCTCTCTACCACCGTTTCCAGTGAATCACACAGATCTTCCTCTTAAATCTCCCTCTCTTCACTCACCCAACCCCAGCAGGCACTCCTTGGGAATTGGGGATGCTCAGGTGACTCTGGACAGGGAAATAGATAGCCTAACTTGGCTGCAAAGCATGCTAGTACAATAATGACACAAAGTTGTGAGAGTAGCCAACCAATATCTTCTTTGACATAATGCACGCATGATGAGCTGGGACTGTCCTGGCTAGTTTTGTATCAGTTAGACACAAGAGTCATCATGGAGGAGGGAGCCTAGACTGAAAAAAAAAATTCCTGCATGAACATGCAGGCAAACATTTTGGAGTCTTTCCTTAAATAGTGATTGTTGTGGGAGGGCTCAGCCCATTGAGGACAGGGCCATCACAGGGTTGAGGGTCCAGGGTTCTTTAGGAAACCTGACTGAGTATCCATGAGATGCAAAACAATAAGCAACATTCCTCCATGGCGTCTGAATCAGCTTCTGCCTCAAAGTTCCTGTGCTATTTGAGTTCCTGTCCTAACTTTGCAGTAGTATTCCTCAATACGGGCTTGATTGAAATCACCTAAGAAACTTCCAAAAATTGTTTTCAAAGCTCTGAGTGTGTCTATGAAGGCATTTCCAGAAAGGTTTAACTGAAAGATCATATTGCCTGCGACCTCAGACTGAACCAAGGGAACAAGGTCATTTTATCATCACCATTTATCTTTCTTTGTTCTTTAACCCATAGACTTAGTGTGTCCAGCCACCTCAGATGCCTGTTATGCCTTTGTCCCTAATGATAGACTATATTCTCAAAAACATAACTCAAAACATACCTTTCTTTGTTAAATAGCTACTATCAGGTATCTTGTCGAGGCAGTTAATAAAATAATTAACACTGAGAACATTTCTTCTCCATGTTTTTGTCCTCATTTTCCTAGATTTCTTCTCAACCATTTTATTCCAGCAAAATGAGAGACTCAACCCATTGTCCTAGCAGGCAAATAGATACCTTCTCATCCCTGAGAGCTTTTGTTCCACTTTCTGGGAAACATTCTTACTTACTAACTGACTTGCCTCACACTTTAATATCATTGCTTATCATCATCTCATTTTTAAATATTAGTAATGTATTTTTATATTCTTTGAATGCCTCATACTTTTATGCTTGACAGTTTGATCGGTTATAAATCTTTGTTTTAAATACTGCTCGCTGTAAAAAAAAAAAGGTTTCTCAGATTAAAGCATAGAACAATACCAATCTATGAGCATAAACATGGTATTGAAATTCTGTTTGACAGTCTAACCATTTAATAAAACAACAAATACAAATTTCCCTCCTGGGGCCTATTTTATCCCCAGGCATAAAATTTTAAACAGGTTTACGGTGCCAAAATTGACATCTTTCCTGTTCAGCAGGCTTTGTATCAAATCAGAAGATGGTTGGTTTACTGTATAACCATTCTATCATGACTGCCTCACTGGGCATTGCTTGACATCAAGTCAGTATTATAGCCTTTAAGTCTGCATAATGTCTTCTGATATGATGTAGGACAGCCAGTAGGAAGACTGATACCAGATAGATTCAAGATACATTTCTATGTATTTTTCATCTAAAGTGAATTGTGTCTTTAGTAAAAGCGTATCACTATCTAATTATGGGAGCCAACCAAAAGCAAGGGCTATGGCCTGTATTGTTTTGGGTGTTTCTGGAATCCTCTAACCAATTATTCCAGCCTTATTGCTTGTACCACAGTCACTTTACACATTTTAGCCACTTAACTGTCTTCCCAGCACTAGGGAAGCCATGGTAGTAGAAGCATGCTGTCACGTTCCAATCATTTTCAGTCAGAAAGCAGCAAGACAGAGTAGTGTTGACACTGGTATGGTTTCCTCCTTTTACTCTTCTCAGTTAATCTTGGTCTTCAGCTAAATGGCTGGTAAATCCTGCATTTAGAATGTTTCTTCTCTCTTCAGTTAAAGTTTTCTAGAACTGTCTTCACACACCCATGGTATGTCTCCTAGATGATTCTAAATCTTGTCAAGATAACAATAAAAATTAACCATCATACACCATGAACAACGGATTTATTGCAATCTTTTCAAAATACCTGTGGCATTGTTAATCAAGGCATAAACTATGAAATTGTCTTGGAATTGCATAAGCATAGCCAAAATGATATTAAGCTACCTGATTTTAAAGTGTATTTCAAATATTTGGCAATCAAAATAGAATTGGATCAGCATCAAAATGGGCATGAAGATAAATAGAAATTTGTAATCCTTCATGCCAACCTACCCACCTAAAGTCAACTGATTTTCAACAGAAGCGAGAGACACACAGATGAGAAAGGACATTCATTATCATAGTGTTGCTGGGTAAATTTGATATTCAAATGCAGAAGATGAAGCTAGATCTCTGTTTTCATTGATTGAATAGCTCTCAATTCAGTAGCTATTTAAATGTTAGATTTTTAAACTGTAAACTTTCAAGAAGGAAGCACAGAAGGATAATTCAGGCTCTTGGGATACAGAAGACTTTCTCTTTGGATAAGACCTCTAAAGTGGCAAATGCAAACATAGACAATTGGGATAAAATGAAGTTGCATATAGTTTTATACAATGAAGAAACCACTACCAGAATGAAGGCATAACCTACCACTGGAGGGAAAATGTTCATAAATTCTAAATTTAAAAGGGGTTAATACCCAGAGAGTGTAAGGAATATAACATGCACACACATGCAAGCACACATATGCACACACACGCACATTCAATGACAAGAAGACAAATAGCCCAACTAAATAAGTTTAATATAACAAAATCAAAACTTAATAAATAACTGTAAATAATAGACATGAGAAAAATTTCAATATCACTATTATCAGGAAAATAAAATAAAAACACTATGATTATATTCAATATCATCAAGAATAGATATTTCAAGACAAACAAAACCTCAAAATGTTCAAATACTCCTGTGAGAACATGTAAAAATAAACAATTATGTAATATTGGGAGGGATATAGATTTGTATATTCATTGTGAAGAACAGTGTGAAATTTCCTCAAAGTATAAGAATAAAATTACCCAGTGACCCATGAATCTCACTAAATAGTATATATCCATAAAAAATGAAATCAATCTGTCAAAGATATATCTACCTTCTCACATTTAGTGCCCCAGTTTTTAGGATTTTAAATACAAACAACTTAAATACTCATCAACTAAGTGAATAATGTAATAAAGAAAATGTGTTGCTTTTGCACACATTAGAAAACTGTTTAGCCCTAAAAAATGAATTAATTTGGAGATCCTTATGCAAAAGGAAATTAACCAGGCACAAAGTGATGACTATGACCTCATCTGACTTGTAACACAGATATTTTCTTAACTGAAAGAACAGCAGCTCTAGGAGGCTAGTGGATAAAGCAGGAGGGAGACATGGGAGAGTTTGATGACTGAGCCCTGAATCATAGTTGGATAGCCTATGAATGTGTGACATGGAATTGAAGAGGTGAAAGGCTGTGAATAATGACACTGTAGAGTCAATGGTAAAACTAAATAGTTGGGAGAATTTGTAATGTTTGCCATAAAGAAGTGATGAATGCTTCAGGATAGGTGGTTTTAACCATATTTATAGTATAATATGTACATATATATTCAAAAGTCATATGACATGCCATGAATACATATAATTTTTATAGTATAGTTTGTATATTATAAAATTAATTTTAATTTTAAAAATCAAAAAACAATAAATTTGGATATCATAAAATAAGGTACAATTGCTTAACAAAACAGATATTTTTTTAATCTGATTTAAATATTACCAAGTGTATCATTGCATTCAAATATATGGTATCCATAGTTTGTCAAATATTTAATATCAAGAATCACATAGCCATAAATTTTATTTGAAAAGCCAGCCCTGCCAATGCAGTACCAAATACGGGAAAGTTGTACCTTTGGAAACATGGTTGTTAATATTGTGACATTTAGTCATGTAAAGCCTCATGATTTTTTCTATGCTAACATGCCAATCTTACTATCATGCTAACACTGGAATGTTAGCATGACCTGACTTGGCTAAGGAGAAGAGAACAACTCAGTTTACTGGGTCTTGAAGACCTGAAGAACGGGGCTCTCTCTTCATTGTACTCTGGAATCATAGAGTGTGTTCCTATTTAAGGAAGCAGATTTCATTTCAAACCTAATCCTTCCATGCACCAGCTTGGTGGCCTTAGGCACACAGTTTTAAACTTCTCTGTGCCACCAATTATTTATAAGTAAATTACAATTAATTATGTGACTCACAATTATTTTTAAGCAATTTCCCCAGATTGCTGAATGTATTTTATACCTTTTGTTTTGTTTTGATTTGATTTTTGTTTGTTTTAATTTTTGTTTTTGTTTTGTTTATTTGTTTTTAATTTTAAGATTTAGATCGGATCTGTGTAAAAAGATTTAAAACATCGAGCAAGTCATCTAACTTAAAAAGAAAGACAGCTCATTTGTCTCTATAGATGATGGATAGATAAAAATACTAACATTCAGCCCCAGACATCCTGGATATGATGGCAACATGGATAAAAATAAAAGGACTGCAACATTATCAGTTGTATCCAAGACTCTTCAGATAAAATTGGTGAAGTCAGATTCTGGTAACAACTGGGTAACTCAGGTTATGGTAATTTGGAAACATTTGAGAGAAATATATTTAATTTCATTTTGTAATAAACATTTTAAGGATTCACCACAGTGGTCTAAATATGATGGTGAATTTCGAACGAAAATTGGCATAAGCTATTACCTCAAGGATAGCAAAATACTATGTGTCCTTGTAACGATCACAGGGACAGAGAAGTGAAAGGTTCACTCAAGTACATTTTCCTAATGTTTTATGCTGCCTCAGGAATAGGTCAAGATGAATTCCATCTAGGAATTTTGTTTCCTGAAATTCAAATCATATTGGACAACTCACTTAATTTTGAAGATCTCTCCATGGCAGAGCTAGTAGAACTGACATTATAGTTAAGTTTAATCCTAAAGAGAAAAGGGAATGTGTAGGCTTGGATGCACTTATTTGCCTCAACAACTCAAACACAGACACACACACACACACACACACACACACTACAATAAATAACCATGGCAACATATGATGCTTCATTGGCGATCGCCTAAAAGGCTGAGATGAGAATTCTAAGCCTGCGTTTGTATGCAGTGAATTAGTGCTGTGATGAACTAATGATATCTGGTGTGAGTGTGAAAAGATAAGAGATGTTTATGTGTTACAATTGTCTGCCATTTCTTTTGACACATGTTGAGCAATTACCGTATTCCCGACTATCAGAACAAGAAGGGCGGGGGAATAGAAAGGAAGCTAGTTTTAATCAACTCCCCCTAGGAATTCACTGTTATCTGTTATATTCAGAATACTCCAAAGATCAAAAGATGGAAAGACAAATGAAAGGATCTTTTGGGTTGCCTCCTGAATTATCTTAAATTATGAGTAATCCCAGGGCCATGAATGAATTAATCAGTGAATATTGTTCAAAAGTCATGGACTTAGTTCATTATATCTGTTTGTTTTCTTAGCAATGATCAGAAAGACTAAAAACAGTGATTAGCAATATGGAGGAAAGGCAATGTTAGGACATTGATAAACAAAGTTTATCAATTGTAAAACAAAGTTCAAAGATATTGCTTTAACCCACTTTAGGACACATCAGACAGATAATTGGAATAGAAAAAAGTGGCTAAAGTAGACACACCACTTCCTTGATTTTACTTTTCTGTTGAAGTATGCTTAGCTCTTTGCTAGATTACTAAATTCCATGTCTAGGATTTCTGAGGGGTAAGATGATGTGGAATATCATAGTTCATAGATGGTTTATAGGTTAGAGCTCTTGAAGAGTACTGAACTCACAACTACCTGAATTTTCACTCCAGAGGAGTGCCCTTTTCTGGCCACTTGGGGCATCTGCATTCATATGAACATGCTCTCCCTCTCTGTCTCTTTCTGTCTGTCTCTGTCTCTGTGTCTCTGCCTCTCTCTCACACACAGACACAGACACACACATACATACACATATACACACACATGAAAAAATATTTAAATGTAAATCTTTAAAAATTTCAAGAATATCTCAACCCAATTAAAGTAAGGCCATTTTGGCATTTTAATTAAAATATGCTTATATTACTTTGTTCAATCTCTCACAAGTTCTTTCTTCTTGCTAAATTAAATTATATATGTGTGTGTATCCATTATATATATACATGTATATGTATGTTTATGTTTATATATTAAAGAGAGAGATACACAAACATATAAGTAAAACCTCTTCAGTTCACTTTTATTGTTTAAGTTTATATGATTTTGGGGATACCACTTTGTGCTGGATAAACAATGATGAGGCTCATTTTTGGGAGAGGTTAAATCTCTCTCTGTCAGCAATCATTAGCTTTCTTTCATTCTTTTTCTAGGAGAGGGAACCTGTAAGATTTTCTCTCTTCTGTGTTAACTCAGGGAATACTATGAAAGAGGGACAGGGATGGTTGCCTGTTCTAGGTGACCAGGAATCATGCTGTGTGACTGCATCTCCTAGCAATAGCTGCATAAACAGGACACGAATAACAACAGCATCAAAAGAGACAATTTTTGTGTGTTTAACAATGTTTACTTCTGTGTTTATGATCGTTGCTGTGAAACTTTTCTGTATTTCTCAGGAATGAAGATAAGGTGGCTCAAGGCCTAAATCAATATCCTCGCCTTCCTCAGTCCCCTTTTCTCAAACAGTACTAGACTCTTAGATTAGAACCACTTGATTTTCGGGAAAGAAAACTGCATCTCAGGAACACAGGCAGAATCAGTCTTTAAAAATATTGGGTGAATGGTAGATACTACAACTGACATTTTAATTTTGAATATTTTGTGAATGCTGGGTATTTGGATGTCTTCCTCAATCTTTCCCCATGTTATATATTTTTCTTTCTCTTTAATTTATTTTTATACCGGATGCTCTCATCATGATTTTCCCTCTCTTGTCTTCTTCCACATCCTGCTGATATACCCTCTCCATCTTCATACGTTCTTTTTGTTTCTCTCTTTAGAAAACAAATAAGAAAATAAAAGCAAGCAAACAAACCAGAATAAAACAAAGCAAACATACAAACAGAAAGAAAAAGAGCACAAGAAACACACACACACACACCATAAAAACACAAAATTGGAAACGGTAATAAACAAAGGGTAACTAAGCTTTATGACATATAATACCATTAAGTTCATTTCAAGTTGGTCATCTACTGCTTGGCATGGGGTCTCCCTTAAGTATGGTTTGTATAACTGCAGGAAGGAAACACCTCTAGGCAGACTCATTAAAATAGCACGTGACTTATTAATTAAAATTCTAAGACCAGAAGGGCATAAACGTATCTTCTAGAAATTTTAATACACCACAAATTCGAGCCCTGGTTACCATGTTCAACAAAATATTCAATCACAATAGACAAAGAAACAAAAACATTCGACAATAAAACTAAATTCAAGTAGGATCTATGCAGAAATTCAGCTCTACAGAAGGCATTAGAAGGAAAACTGCAACCTGAAGAGGTTAACTACTTCCAAGAAAATATAAGGAATAAATAACCCTCAGGTAGCAAATAAGAAAGAAGGGGAAAATAAACACCGTTTAAAACAAAATAAAAGGAATCAGTTAATGCTCTTCTTTGATAATTCTCAAAATTAATTGTCTCAGTCTACTCTCCCAACCCACCACCCTATCCCAAAAGATAGAAAATAACAGATTGAATTAGAAAACAGGATCCATCCTTCTGTTGTCAAAGTATGAAAGATGATGTCCCAAGAAAATGACACAAGAAGCAAGGAAGTGTAGATATTTTAATATCTGAAAAGGCAACATCACACCAAGAATAACCAGAAGAGATAGTGAAGGGCACTTCATACTCATCAAAAGAAAAATTCATCTAGAAGACACTGTAATTCTTAAAATTTGTGTACCAATTGCAAAGACATCCTAGTTCATAAAGGAAACATTATTACAGCTAAAATCCCCCTATGATTTTGAGATAGAGTCTTACACTGAACCTGGGATCCAGCATTTCAAGTAGACAAGCTGCCTAGTCATCTTAGGAAACTTTCTGTAGTTCTGCACCCACTCCCCAAGAGCCATGCTTATAGGCACACCCTGCCACATCAACTTTTATATGGGTTCTGGAGATAAGGCCTTCAGTTTGGCAAGAAATTTACAAGGTGAGCTCTTTTCCCAGCTTGACAACTTCTTTTTGACTTGCTTTTGTTTCTTATTTTTAGTTCTGATGGATCCAAATATTTTTAAATCACTCCTATATCTAGCTCTAGTTTTCTGGTAAGAAAATGGAGTCAGTTTGAACACAGTAATAAACTCTGAGTCACCAATAATGCATAGGTGCCACATTAAGGAAAGAAATTGAAGCATTTCATCTTGCTATAATTTACCCAAGAACGAAACCCAGATTTAAATTATCTGCTTCACTCTCCTGTGTTGCCTCTCCTCTCTCTATTGTATAAGTCTGAATCTGTGTCTGCCTGGAGACTGTCTAGTAATTGGTCTCTGTGTCTGTGTCTAGGTTTGTCTGTGTGTGACTGTCCCTAACAAAGGATTTTCTCTCTGTGTACTGAATGGCATAGATAGCCTTACATTGGGGGAAGGAAGGAGGGATCCTTTGAAAAAATCTTTAGTGGATTCTTAAAAGAAATTAAGTCACAGAGTCCAAATGTCCCTAGCTGACCGAGATGACAAACAGTACTATAAACATCTTTGATTTTCATCCAATATCCGTATGTTGTGTTTAACTTTTAAGGTGATGTTATTTGTTAAGACTGCTTCCACGGTGTTCTTTTTTTCAGGAAAAGATTAATATGGCACACATGCATTTTCAGGGTGAGGAGTATGGAAGAGTACGTAATTTAAGAATGTAGTAATGTACTGAATTAGGTTCCAAAAACTAATTACATAGGAAATTCAAGGTCAGTAAGTTTGGTTGTTATATCGTTATTTTAAAGGAAGGTTAAATAACAGAGTACACAGCAGGCTAGCAGGTGTAAGTCTTAAGTGACCTTAAGGGTATTATTAACTTAGGCTGTGAGGTCTAGCAAAAGTCCCAGTCTCTTAAAGTGTGGAAAAGATATTTTAGTCATAAAATAGAGCCACAAAGCAGGGCTGTAAGTATCAGTTTTAATGGGGAAATATTAGAGTTTCCTGACAGCTTAAATTCTTGGTGTACTTTTCCAATTATAGAAGTCTCCTGAAAAGAAAAAGGTGCTCTACTGTGTGAAAACACAAGGAATAGGCTGGCTGGTGGTGGCACACACCCTTAATCTCAGCACTCAGGAGGCAGAGGCGGGCAGATCTCTATGAGTTCAAGGCCAGCCTGGTCTACAAGGGCTAGTTCCAGGACAGGTTCCAAAGCTGTCTTAGAAAAACAAAAGAGAAAAAGAAAAGAGAGGGAGAGGGAGAGAGAGAAAGAGAGAGAGAGAGAGAGAGAGAGAGAGAGAGAGAGAGAGAGAGAGAGAGAGAGAGACAAGGACTGAGTATCTAAAACTGAATTCTCTTCTATATCTCAAATGCAGACCCAGTATGAATTTTTCCACTTATGAAACCCATTTTGATGAGTGCTTTTCACTCCACATTGCTGATGCTTAACCTGCATTATTTATAATAATAATGGTAAATATATATTTATATGCATGCATGTGTGTGTTTATATATGTATATATATATATTATCCTCCATTTCCATGCTATAAAATTGTGTCTGTATATATATATATGTGTGTGTGTATATTTCTGTATATGTATATATGTCTGTGTGTGTATAAAATTCTCCATTTTAATTTTCATGGTCATCTGCAATGGATTTTTTAAGTTCAACTACTTGCAATACACTTTCATGCAAGGTTACTTCTCTTTTCTTCACATTATGTCTTTGTTGCTATTTTTGGCTGGCCTGCAAAATTCTACATATTTTCTGTACATTTATCTGATCAAACATAGATATCACTAATTAAAAGTCCAACCAAAGATAAATGAACTTCACATGGTTTTTGAATTTTTCTATTAGCTGGAAAAACTCTTGTGACTTTATTAGCCCTGAAAATAACAATTATAGATCAGTTTCACAATTGAAGACAAGAGATGAATGGGCTGAATATAAAGAGATGCATCCTTAGACAAATATTTAGGAAGGGATTTTCCCTTTAGCTATGCTAAGTAAAGTTAATGTTGTCATTGTAATTTGGAAGTTGATGCCTTTTTAATAGCTGACATTTCCATTTCTCTTTCAAAATAATTGTCAGAATGAAGCTCATAATACAAAATGTCTGGAAATGAAGTCCATTTTCCATGGCCTCCAACTGTATTATGAAAGAAGTATTTCTTTTTTTCTTGTGCTCAGATATCAAAAAAGAGATTAGTGCAAAATGAATTATGAAGTACCCACATTCTTCCGACAATCATGTCTCCATTCTGGAGAAACTAGGAAATGCACTTTTATCTCCCCACTGAGATGTTTTTACTAGAATGAAAAATCCAATGAAATGTTCCCTTATTGGTTCTATTAGTCATCCTTTCGGCTTTCCCTACCCAAAAGGACAGAGCAAAGATTCTGAGTCTGTTTAGCATCACAAGACCTCATCAATCACCTTACTATCCACAGTCGGGGTCTCAGCTACTCAGGCTTGGCACACACTTAATGTAGTCCAGAATGGTCGTTCCCTGCTATGCATTCTAGGATTCTTCCACAATATCACACAGTGATAGAGTCATAAAATTTCAAGTATATATGGAATATTAATTCATTCTGTATGTTTATTTTATGTATTTTGGCAAGAAGTGCCCATGAAGACATGAAGAAAAACGCAACCGATCACAAATTTCATAGAGTTTTTTCTAATTAGTTGGTGGATTGTGAAACTGAACCTATGACTTAGCACCGCCTTTCTACTTGAACTGAAAAACTTGAAACAGATATATAAACAGGTGCAAATAGTGAAGCTCATAATAGTCTTGGTGTTTATGTGATTTTTGCTATTAATCAATGGAACTTTCATTTTTATGTTGTTTCTTTAGTTCTGGTATTGCTGTTTAGAAGAATGGATTGTGGAAGCAATGATATATTACTTTCATTGTTTAGCCATTTCTTTATCAGGTAAACACTAATGGTTTTCTTATCTCTCTTAAAAGCTTAAATTTCAACTATAAAACCAAAGAGAGTCACCATGCCCTACCCCATAATAAAACCGTAGTTAAGTGAAGCTTTTGAGTTCATCAAATTCTGGGAAGACCTAAGGAGTCTAGATAGTAAATCTGCGTCTGAGATGGTTTGAATGTACAGCTACAAGAAAGAAAAATAATTGATTAATGTGTTACTGCTTACATACAAAAACCCCAGTTCTCCAATAGGGATTATAGGTAATTAATGGTTGTTTGATGAGAGAATATCATTTTCTTCAGTGGTATAGCAACAGATAAAATAACTATCCTTACTCCAGGAAATATAATTTCTATTATATAAAGCAAAAGGCAATAAATGTTTATTAAATTCAGAACATATTTCTCTCTCTCCTTTCTCTCTCCCTTTCTCTCTCTCTCTCTCTCTCTATCTCTCTGTCTGTCTCTCTGTCTCTCTCTCTCACACACACACACATGCCTAAAAGGAGGTAGAAGACTGACCATGACAAATAGTTTTACTGGCAAGAGAGAGACAAGAGAGAGATTGAGGAGCTAAAAATTATACATGTGTGTGTATTTGTGTGCATGTGTGTGTGTATATATATATACATATATATATATTTAAAATCATGTTTTTTAATGTTTGACTAAAAATGCTATGCTTTACTATATTTTTACTCTGGATTCTCCTTCATTAACAGATAGATTTCTCTCTTTTTTGATTTTATTCTTTTTTGCTTAACTGTATTTTATTCTATGTTTTAATTGTTGACAGATTATTTAATATATCTATATATTTTAATTTAATTTTTATGGACAATTTTTCACTTTAAACTTTGGTTCACCATATGTTTCATAAGAAAATTAAAATGTGTAATATAAAGTATTCTTGGCAATAACATTTGAGAAAAAATTATTTTTTGTCTTTACTCTTGAGAGTAAATAAAATAAAACATAAACTACTTCTGGATCGCCTAAGATATTCCTAATGAAATCCCTTCTTTTAAATGGTCAGGATGGTTTGCAATCAACATAACTCTACTTGCCTGTCCCCCTCACAGATTCAGAGTACAGAATACAGTTTCCACATTAGCCATGGCTGAGATCAACCACTTTGTATTTATAGGGAGTAGCTATTTCCTAGGATGAATATTGAAGCTGTAGGTCGGAGGATAGTGTTTTATTTGTGTTCCGTAGCACTGCAACAAAATACTCTGGCAAACACAACTTAAGAAAACCAGGTTTTCTCTGGATCAACATTCAATTGTAGATTCTATTATGGCAAGAATTTCCAATTCAAAGGAAGATTTTGTTTTAAGAGTGTAATTAGCTGATTAGTTTGTGACCAGTTTAAGGAAACAAGTAAGTCACTTTAGAATTAAGAAAATATAATACTGTATTGGTGTTTTATTTTCTACCTGGATGTGGTTATTTAATTTAAATTAAAGAAATCAAAATTAAATAAAATTAAAGTGTTAAATCCTCAGGTAAAATAGCTACATTTCAATGTTCCTGTGTGTCTTGGAATATTTTCTGCTTATCACTTATTTACACATTATCAGTGTCAGAAGGTAGCTGCAAAACATGTGGATTAGAGAAGTCAACATACATGAGAATTTTTTTTAGAAATATGAGCAATGGAAAAGTAGGTGATTGTTGGGAATGTTATAATTTTGTGTTCACCACTCAAGTAATTTTCTTCTTTTTACTAGAATCAATTATATAAAATAGTAGGGCTTGGTATATATTCCTTATGATAATGTGGAAGTATTTTAAAAGGTCAAAATCACGGCTGCATTAGTGACCATCAAAAATCCCAATCAGAAACGTGGATAATGATGTCAACCATGCTTAATGCTTTAGATCTACTGCCATTGAAAAGTTATAATAAAACTTTGGAAGTATTGGGAGGCAGATGTGTGTGAATTCTGAATTGATATGATTCAGTAGATTCATTCTTCATAGTTTATCAAAAGGGGATAAGAACGGAGGAAAACAAAAATAGGTGTCAAAGAGGTTCTGTCTGTGACACAGTGTGTGAAGCTATCAGCAAGCATTAGAAGTGAATCATTCATTAATTCTCTCTATATTGAATAATAAAAATGGCAGAATAAAGAACTGGATGAAAAAGAGGCTGTGGTGACACTTCTGCCTCAGACTTGTGGATGACTAGCTAAGAATCCTGGGTCACTGAAAGTACATTTTCTAAGCTCAGAAAAGATAATAAAATAAATATTAAAAAATAATGGAGTGAAAACAAGTCATGTAAAGATAGAATGTACTAGGTGAATCTGGAAAATGTGTGTGTGTGTGTGTTTGTGTTTGTGTGTGTGTTTTCTTTGACTTTTTTAACTGTGAAGTAGCTAACTAAGTATATAGAGACATTTCATTGTGTGGGCTGCTAAGATAAACGAACATAAAGGTATTTTGATCTCAAAATTTGGGTCTAAGGATTTGTTACTTTGGAAAAGAGGTTCTGTTTTTGTTTCCACAAAGGATAAAAACCTGTGGAATTCTTTCAGACTAATGTGGTTTGATGGACCAAGACCCTTTGAATGGTCACCGTGAACAGCCTCAAAAATTACATTGTCCAACAGAAAGAATGGAGCAATTTGAAGAGAACTACACCCATATTCCCAAATATTGTTTATAAATGTTTGTTTATATTTAAAGGGGAATATTCTATAGAGATTTGCATTGGTATGGATCTTGATTTATTGATGCAAATTTAAGGTCAATTCTGTTATGTGTGTATTTCTGCTCTTGAGTAAGATATTGTGTTTATGCAGCCCATTTAAAAATGCAATGCACAATTAAGAAATATAGGTTAATAGATAATCATCTATAATAGTCAAGCTTATAGTTATGTTAGTTATATTTTCTAGATGTACAGAGATATATTTCAGACTTATAGTTATTCTTCAAATCTTTCAAAGACTACAGAATATGGAATTTAAAATGTTTTAATAACTTAGGACTTTTTATGACAATGAGACACATCTACTCCTGGTGGCACCAATTACTTCAAGAGGAAGATGGCCACCAAAGAGGCTCTTTATGGCTTTGGTTAGCCATTTGTTCAAGAAACTGCTCTTGCCTGGGCTACTAGATGTTATGCTGTATGAACTCATCATGCAAGACCCACAGAGAAATGACTGCTGAACTTGCCCAAAAGTGAGATGGTACTTTGAAGTTCCTGCTTCATGAAAGAGTCTGCTAGACATTTTGCAGGACACAGAAGAAAGCAATTGACAGACTTTGCCATTACAAAGCAAAACACATATTTAAATTTCCTGATACTTGAAAGAGTCTGGTGGATACTATGAGCCTATCGCCTGAAGACTGGATGCCTTAATGGTAAGAAGAACTTTGGCTGAAAGTCCAGGCAATGAGATGTCTCTGTCAATTCTAGAGTTTTGGAAGTTGCTTACAATATACTTCCTGTTAACTTAGGTAATATGATATCCTTCTGGAGTCTTTGGAGTTGCAGAATAAATAGTTATAATTATAGTTTTTCTTAGTTATGATAAAAGATAAAGTAGATATAAATATTATAACCATAATTCTTGCTTGATACCTATTTTGTTATATGTAGTTTTATTGTGTTAAAATTAAAAACTTCCTTTCTATTTAAACAGAAAAGGGGAAATGGTGTGGGAAGCCCTTCTGTCTATGTGTTGCTTTTAATTGTTAATGAATAAAGAAATTGCTTTGAGCCTATAGGAGCAGGGCAGAATAGAGTTAGGTGGGGAAAACTAAACTGGATGTTGCAAGAAAGAAGGCGGGGTCATAGAGCAAACTTGTAGCCAGGCCAGAGACAGACGCCCAAACTTTACCAGGTAAGCCACAGCCTTGTGGCCATACAGAGATTATTGGAGATGGGCTAGTTTAGGATATAAGAGTTAACCAGAAATATGCTTAAGCTATTGTTCAAATAGTATTGCAAATAATGTGGTTTCTGTGTTATTTTGGGGCTGGGCAGTTGGGAACAAACAGGCTTCCCTACAAGAAATACTGGAATGAATGAGTCACAGAGCTCCTATGAGGAGAATACAATACCCATGCCACAAAAGCTCTTAGCTTTGCTGATTCCACATTTTGCAGAGAATATCAGAAAATGTTGGTCGTGTTACTTTATGGACATTTTGTAAGATTGCACTCAGAGAGATAATGTAAATGAAGCATGAGAACCATTTACAAAATAAACCAAATGTTACAAATGAAATTCTGTGCATCTTTAAAGACTTATATATAGAATCACCATGTTCTGTGCATCTTTAAAGACTTATATATAGAATCACCATGTTAACAGTAAACATTCTTCTAGATATGTATTCTAGGAATTACAAGAAGATATGAGATAAAAGTAAAGAGAGAAAGAGAGGAAGGAAAATATGTCATCTACACTAACTGTTAAAACAGAAACCACTCTAATGTCCTTCAGTAGAATCAAGGCTGAATGTGAAACATGCAAATTATGGGATTATTTGTGAGGTTATTTGGGGTTTTGTTTGTTTATTCTTTCTTTTTGTTCTAGTTTTTGGTTTTTGAGAAAGAAAAATATAGCTTCGGTATATGTATCAGTATACAAACTCAAAATATTGTGTCCCATGGAAGAAATTTTAAATGAAAAAGAACAATAATTTAAAACATTTAATCCTTTTAAGGACAGGAATGAACTACATAATATTTATAACTGGGCATTCTATTATACAAACTCAAAAGTTCTATTGTTTATCTCCAAAGAAGAAGAAGAAGAAGAAGAAGAAGAAGAAGAAGAAGAAGAAGAAGAAGAAGAAG
>LOEQ01005694.1:65333-87684 GCA_001685075.1 Bramus lutescens
GCATGAAGCTCCAGCCCAAGATGGACGTGGATTAGAATCTTCCCGGTAAGCCACGACCCCGTGGTGGTAAACAGATTACTAGATATGTGTTAAGCAAGATTAGAGAGTTAGCCAAGAAGAGGCTAGATATAATGGGCTAGGCAGTGTTTAAATGAATACGGTTTTCCATGTAATTATTTTGGGGTATAAGCTAGCCATATGGGTGCTGGGCTGAATGAAAAGCAGGCCTTCTCTTCCATTTCACTACAGGAAAGGTACAGAGAAGAAAGAGAAGCAATGGGATGAGGGGAAAAATGAAGAAAAAAGGAAACAAATTAAACTAAAATCTATAAATAGACTGTGATCTGATAATTGTTGATGAACAATGGATATCTTGAGTCAGATTAGGTAGACTTTGTCCTACACTGAAAAACGGCAAGGTGCCATCTAATGGTGGGTTTCAAGTAGGCGTACATTTTTAAAGTACAAATTTAATATTTTAATGCTTTCCTATATTATTTGATTAAAAACATTCACTTGTTCCAAATTCAATGAAATTTTTTGTAGTAATAAGTGCCACAGAGTAAATTATAAGCATCTGAATTACAGTCATGCCTTTCCTAAAAATAGGCGCATGTCACCTTCAGAAGATTCCAGAAATACATGGCATATTCCATTCTTTTAAGGACATTTATGAACAATTAAAACCAGCATCTTTATAAAAATTTTCTGAGAAGGGATAACATGGAATTCTTAGTAACAATGTGTAAGTAATTATTTTTAAAATTTTTTATGAAGAAGCCATTGTGATTATTGTTCCTTCTGGAGTTTGGAAAGGCCTGTTTGGGACTGTAAGATGCACAGCAAGGTCTCCTTTACATTGGCTTCACATTGGCATCACATTTGAGAGACTTTCTTGCTCTAAGTGTGGCATAGAGTGAAATGAAAGTTGTCATTCTGATTAACTCATGAAACCTTGATGTCCCTCTTCATTATATTACCTAAAAGCAAAAGAAATCACAGAATGTTACAGAATGGAAATATATCAAACTGTTTTTTGAGAAACAAACTTTGATCTTGTTTAGTCATGAGATTTTGATCTATTTTTTAAAGCAGCTACCATGTCTCTAATTCAGGCCCCTTATGATGATCATAGAGAAAATTGTTCTCTTCCTAACATAGACTTGCGCTCTTTATAAAACTTACTTAATGAAGCATATTTCTTAGTCGGAGAGCTATATGTGATAAAGGCAAAAGGAGCCCGTGTGGTGATTGCACACATAGCAGATTTCTAGAAAGGTTCAAATGATTAATTGGTGAACTCCTATTCTTAGTCACATGCTACTCTAAAGGAAAAATGGGTAGCAACATTTAGGATTGGGAGAGATTAGTGAATCAAAGATTGACATCTGAATGTCACAGTTCTAACATTTGCTTTAGTATGGTTTCTTTACTTTCCCATGGAAAAGATATATAATTATTCTTGTGATTAAGAATTAAGTGTGAAAATATAAAATAAAAAAGAATTAAGTTTATAGGAGAGACTGCTTAAGAATGTATGGATATCCAATAAGTACAAAATATATTTCCATACTTGCCAAAGTATGGAAAAACGGTACTCATTAATCATTTTTACTTTAATTCGTTATCAGGATTATGTAGTTGGAGAAGAGTTTATAGATATAGTGCCTGTTTAACATGTGACAAACTCTATGTCTGGTCACCAGAGATAAAGGAGGTGGTAAGGAGGAGAGTAAAAGAGAGGATTTGGAGATAATGTGAACCAGAAAGATTTCTGTCACTTTTTTTTATCCTGTAAATATATGCGTAGCCATGGGTGGCAGGATATTTGAAGGCTTTATAGAATTCTCCTGCAAAAATATGTGGGCTTGTTGTTTTATGCAGAGTAGATTTTGATGATTTTCCTTTAAAACTGTCTCTAAACAAAACACATTCAGTAAGACATTGAAATATAGTAGAAATTTTGAAAATTAATCCTGCTGGGAAAATAGTCTCATGAATATGTAGATTTGGGAAACATTGCAAAAATATAACAATGACAAAAGGACACATTGCCATAATTTTAAATACATTTGATTGTTTTGTGTAGTAGACAGTAGTGTACATCCTATGCTGTACTGGGATTACAGAGCGAAAAATAACTAACAGGAAATGGTCTGTATGTTGACAATGATAAACATAAACTCTAGCTTGTCATCCTCCTTCTGAAGCATGGACATTCAAATATGATATTTCTAAACATTGTTGAAGGACAAGCAAAAAATGTTTCAAAACACTTAAAGTAAAATCACAGTATTAATGGATATAATGTGTTCGAGGTATTTTGTCTGAAGTAAACACAGTGATTTTAAACTTGAAAATTTACCACCCAGTTTTACAAAGTGAATCCTCTATGTTATTCCTCAATATGGTAAGAAAAACAGAAAAAAAAAAGTCTTATACGTTATGAGAATAGGACATGTTGTATAGGAAGGAGGGTTTGAAGGAAACAAAACAGCTCTGCCTTCAAAGCAAAAAGGTGCCTAGTGTAACCTGCAGAGCAGAGGGAGTCCCGAAACAACATTCTAAATGTTGACTAAGGAATTGATTTCCGTTTTTTGGATGAGAAAATGAGCTCAGTTTGTCATTACAAAGTTTGTGGGTAATCATCTACTTTAAAAATATTTTCAATTTCAGAGGAACCCATTGTGAAGATTGTTAGTTTTCAGTTCTTAGACTGGGACAAGATAAGCAATCAAGCTTCTTTTCTGTGCTTGCACAATGACATCTAGTTTGTCAGGTTCATATATATTAAACAAGGACCTGTGACTAATTTTTCTATGATGGAGTAAGAGTTGAAGCAGTGGCTGACTCATGAAAAACTTAACATTCCTCTTTATGATAGCATTGAAAAGAAAACAAAATAATGTCCCAGAGGTCACACCCCAAACACCTTGACTGGACTTTTTATTCAGAAATAAATTTTAATTTAATTTACAGTTTATAAAATTCAATTTACAATACAATATAACATTTTCAATGACTAGGATGATATACAAGAGAAACAATGTTCTTTTTCTTCTCATTGAATCCATATGTACACATATATATGTATATATGCATATTGAAAGTAATACACATATAATGCATTACCGTGCACATATATATCCTATTTATATCTACATGCACATGTTACATTTGCAATACACAGATATATGCTTGTGTCTCTATGTATATATTATTTGCATAAAGGGAAAAAATGATGGTATAAAAATCAGAAATTTTTTTTCAAAAATCTTAAAACCTGTTGCACATATTATAACCTTATATAAAGATGAATAATGCATAGATTATATTTGAAAAAAATAATTTATGAAAACATTAGCTGAAGGAGTTTATAATTTTAACATGGAATTGATGGGAAAATAAAAATATATAAAATAAAATTTGACTCTTATTTGAAATAATCAGAGACTAATACATAAAGAATAGATAGATTGATGATTGTGCTGAAAGTAGTGGGTATGTGGGTGTGCACATGTGTGTTTGCACCAGCAAAAGGAGGATTTGTTTCCAGTCTAAAAAAAAATAGCAATTACTTCTAACCTACTCAATTTAAATGAAACCTGCAGAGAGATCTTTCCCTGAAACTTCAGCTCCCACGAGTTGTGAATCATCAATGTTTTTGTTTGTTTGTTTTCAATTTAATATAAGTCTCCCTGGTGAGGCAGAGCTACTTTTTCAGCCAAGGTTGGACAAGGAGTGGGAAATCATCTTCAGATTGAGCCTTCACAGTCTAATCGGCCATATAGCTTAGGAAGAGAGAAACTGCTGTTGGGATGTTCCCTTTTAAGAAAACAACCTTCTTAAATTCGGGGATAGAAAATGGAGCAACCACTCTTCAAGAGACTGTCAACGTCATTTAGAAATCAAAGGAGGATACTGCAGTTTGCAGTTTCTTTAATATGCACTGCTACTCTCTTCCTCTTAGCTTAATAAGGGGTTGTGTATCCTTACAATTAAAAGTAATTGCTTAGTGTAAAAACTGCATGGTGATTACAAAAACACAGGGCAGAATTTATTGATGACAAGAGAAAAACATCATCTGATGAACACCTTGGAACACTGCAGCATGGAAAATATAATTGTACCTTCCTACAGTTTTTGCTCTTTCTCTTTGTCTTCCTTTTTATTCACAGGAAGAGTGTACTTATGTCTTGATGGACTGGGAAAAGTGCCATGATTTTCCTTTAAATATGTTTAAATTCATGAATATCGATGTTGCTTCTTCTGAGTCACTTAAAAGATGAAAGTGTTTTCATTGCCTTTTAAAAAATCCTTTAAAAAACCTTGCTAATTAACTTCTAACTAAGCAACACCTATTCAACAAGGGAATTTACTTACATTGGTAGAAACAGCTGGGATAGAAGCTGTCATATGAGATATAGTTTATACTTTTCAGTTTATCTTACATAATTAAAAAGGCATAGTATTAGAGTGAACAAGAAATTTTGAGCTATGGTTATTAGAGTTTAACTAATATGTTGGATATTCTTTCAGGGGCTTAAGATGAATGTTTGTAAAAATTATTTTTTGAATAAAAAATGAGAATGAAGATAACAGGAATTATTGATGAACCAGATTCTATTTAAATTTAAAAATAAATCAGGAAATTCTTGAAAAAAATATTCATGAGCTCCTAAAAGAAAAACTACTCAGAGATGCAGTGCCATGAGCCAAAATATACATGACTAAAGATGACCATTCAGTAAAGCAACAGCTTTGAACAAGAGGAGAGAGTATGAACCTTTTTTGATAGCTTGCCATTCACTGAGAAGACCTTGACAGAGAAGCATCAAGATATTTGTAAAACTCAACTCTATATTTTGTCAAACACTGAGCTAAAAAAAGTAGTGAGTGAGTAGTAGCCATATATTCTACAGACTTTTTATTTGGAAATATAAGTGATAGGTAATAAGTTTTGATGGCACTTATCAAAAAGAAACAATTAATTCCCATATGATTATTGCTGGGGGGGGCTATCAAACTTGCTGGACACTAGTAGCACTTTAGGCTGTTCAGATGAGTTTGGAGAATTGCATATAAATGAGATACTGATTTGGGTTTAATTTATTCATTTTTCTAAATAATATGCAAATTTGTGTAAACCTAGATTTTAAAATAAGATTTACAAGCTGTAAACTCTGCAATCTGACAATTTACATGTTAATGTGGCAATTCAATTCAGCAAACATTTACTGAACTTTTAGCAAAACACTCTGCTGGGTATTTTGGAAGCATTATCCACACCATTTAGGGAGCATGTAACTAGAAGGTGAGATAGGCAGAATAAAAAGCATTTTAGTCCCTTATATTATATCCATCTTAACAGTTTATATACAGTTAGATAGCATATGGGGCAATAAACACTTCATAGGTGTCATTTCCTTATATATAATATACATTTTGTATGTCATTCCTATAACATCTAATAAATATTTCTAAATCTTTAGGGGTGAAAGTTGGAAAACAACATCTTGCTCTCTGATCTGCTTAAATTAGTAAATTTTTATCTACTCTTGATTCAGGACCAACTTAATAACAATATTTTATATAATATTAAGTTTGTTTCATGTTTTGGGATGTGACTTTAATTATCAAGTTTGTAAACTGTAGCTTTATTCCACTAACTTTAAGTAGTTGTCTTCAGTAGAAAATATGTGACTTTAACATGTGAAGCCATCCATCCATAGAAAGGTCATATAGTATAAAGAAGTGTTTGAAAACAGTGTTCCTTAGGATTATTATTGTTATGATGAAGCAACAGGACCAAATGTAAGTTGGGGAGAAAATGGTCTGTTTAGCTTGCACTTCCATATCATTGTTCATCATCAAAAGATGTCAAGACTCAAATAGAACTTCAAATAGGTCATGAACCTAGAACAAGAGAGCTGATGCAGAGGCCAAGGAGGAGTATGTTCATTGACATTCTCTTCACGGCTTGCTCACCTACTATCCTACAGAAACCAGGACTATCAGCCTAGGAATATTATTACCCACAAAGGACTACACTCCCCCACATCAATCACTGATTTAAAAAATGCCCTAGAGTCTGGCTTACAACCCAGTCTTATGAAGGCATTTTCTCTATTGTGGTTCCAACTACTATATTGACTCTAGCTTGTTTTAAGTTAACATAAAATTAACTATCACGGAAACAGTAAAAAGAGGAAGGTTATTTAAAAGTAAAACAAACAAACTAATGAACAAAAACCAGACAAACAAATAGAATTCAAAACTAGTAGCCAAACAGTTACACAGTGAACATTTTCTAGCAATGCATTCATATGTCATATAGGTGTATCCACAGAAATTGTAAATATAGTGCAGAATTTTTAAATTAAAAATGTGTAGAACCCAGTGAGTCATTTTTGTATGCCTTTTTTTGTGTGTGTGCACTGGTTCTACTAGTAATAGTGGCAGAGGAAGACAGTAGGCAAGCTTCGCATTTTATGATTTGTTTCAGGTGGACATTCCTTGCAGTCCCTTTACATAGGGTAGTTTACTCAATTCTCAGAACCATTACATATAACAAGTTATTCCACAAGTCTGAGCATATATCTGGAATTATCTCAGAAACTGTAGCAGAGTAGTTTTTACTAGAGACTAGTATAGTTGTACCCAAATGTGCACAGCCAGGGTTCAAAGGAAGGAATTCTTGGCAGTCAGGCTGATCAATCCAAAGCATTTTTTATGATTATTTACATACAGACAACTTCCAAGACTACTTGGAAGGACAGTCACTTGGTATATCAGGCTCATATAGAACTCATTTGGGTCAGACTTGCAGTTATAACCAATGTGCTTAGCAATACATTTAATTGTTTGTGTGTGTGTGTGCTACCACCATAACAAAATTTATCAGTGCCTGAGAATATTTAAAACCTTAAGTGGGGTTCAACTCCATGTGATAAAATGTTTA
This sequence comes from Bramus lutescens, assembly GCA_001685075.1. Taxonomy (NCBI): domain Eukaryota; kingdom Metazoa; phylum Chordata; class Mammalia; order Rodentia; family Cricetidae; genus Bramus; species Bramus lutescens. The sequence goes on from LOEQ01005694.1 coordinate 72,295, forward strand.
AATGGTGGAAATACAGAAACATTAGTTCATGACTAATAAACCATTAGGAGACAAGGGTCTCAGGAGATATTTAATTGTGCTAATTTTAAAAGTGATCAAATAATACCTAGGAAGGTCAATGCCTTGGTATGTCATGAAGGTGTTAAAGATGTGTATTTGCATGAAAGAGATTGTCTTTAATTTTAGAAACAGTCTCCTCAAGCTGTTCCCACCTGCCCCACATTGGGCAGCATTTTTAACAGAGATATCTATCCCACAGCTGTTCAGTCCTGAAGAAACACTCAGAGGCTTACATGAATTATAAACTGGCTGTCCTATTAGCTCAGGCTTCTTATTAACTCTTATAACTTATATTAACTGATAATTCTTGTCTATGTTAGCCACATGGCTCGGTACCTTTATCAGTGAAGTATTCATCTTGCTTCCTCTGTGTCTGGGTGATGACTATAGACTGACTTTTCCTCTTCCCAGAATTCTCCTGTTCTTGTTGCCCTGAAATACTTCCTGCCTGGCTACTGGCCAATCAGGATTTTATTTAAACAGTACAAGGGACAAATCTTTACAGGGTACAAGACCATTGCCCCATAGAATTTACCCATTCTTTTTTCAAAACAAGAACTCTGAATCTAATCTCTTTTGTTTAGTTTTTTTTTCCAGACCATTATCTATAACAATTTGTAACTACCACTCTAAACAAAGATAAACATCTGTAATCCACTTTTTGAGAATCTGGACATAATATTCTAGGTTACTTTCTGCTGATTGAGGGTGCTAATAGTCTTATGGGAGATGGTTTTTGCATGAATATTTTGTGGCTAAGGAGCCGGGAATGAACGAGGAACCTCCAACAAGATATTGGCATGCCAATGTCAGCTGACTAAATGCATGTAAAATCCAAGAAAGCTTGGAAAGAAATTCTACCCCCACCAAAAAACAGAGTCCAGCACAGCTTCTTGGAAGCCAGCTTTTTTTTTTCAGATGGGTTTTGTTATCCTTTGGCAAGTTGAAGCACTATGGCTCCTTTAAGGGAGATCTTCCTGATTCAGCAGTATCAGAAAAAAGAACTGCAAGGTTTCAAAATGACAGCTTCCTGGTTTGTGCTGGCTGTTTCAGGAGGCCAATCACTTGAATGGGTTTTGTGGGCAGTATGCTGCAAGTTACTTGATGGCAGCATGGGACAACTGGTTACCAGAGTTGAGGTGGTGAGCATGGCTCCCACCTGGAAGTCTCAGTGAACAGACTACTGCCATATTGGACTGGATGGAGCCAAAAGGCAAAGTAGCTTTAGTCCTAGTAACAGTGTTTTGCATTTTAAGAAGTGATCCTTGGTCAGAAAAGAATTGCAGATATGCAATAAAGATAAATTCAGATAAACAAACAAAAAAAAAGGAACTCTAAATGGGTCACAGTGTTGGATAAATGTATGTAGGCTTGGGAGAGAGAAGAAAAAGAATACAGAAAGTTATAAAAGGAAGGAATGATTATGAAAAATAAAACAAAGTCTTTAAAGACACCGATCACAGTCTGTCTGTATAGATAAAGCGAGTAATAAAATAAGCCATGTAAATATGGAATATACATAGAGAGTCTGGATTTTATTGGGTTTTCTTTGAATTTTTGGCTGTGAATGAACTAAGTGCAGAGAAACATTTCATTGTACGGGCTGCTAAGCTAAACCAACTCATATATTTTAAAGTCATCTTGACTTCAAAATTTGGGTCTAAGGATTTGTTGGTTTGGAAAAGAGGACATTTTTTGTTTTCTCAGAGGATGAGAATTCGTGGAATAGTTCCAGACTAATGTGGTTTGATGGAGCAACACTCCTTTAAAGGTTGCCATGGACACCATCAAAAATTACTTCACCCAACAAAAATCAGAAAGCAGTTTGGAAAGAATGATGCCCCAAATCCCAAATATTGTTTATAAATGTTTGTTTAAATTTAAATGGAAATATAGTATAGAGATAAATACTTTGAATTTGTATGGATCTTGGTCTATTGATACAAATTTAAGGTCAATTTTGTTATATGTATATTTCTGCTTTTGATTAGGTATTGTGTTTATGCAGCTCATTTAAAAGTATAATGTATAATTAAAAATACAGATTAATAGATAGTCATCTATAATAGTCAAGTTTGTAGTCATGTTAGTTAGGTTTTCCATATATGTAAAGATATAGTTCAGTTAGACAGGTGTTCTTCAGCTCTTTCAGAGACCTTCAGAATATGGCATTTAAAATGATTTAATAACTTGGGACTTTTCATGACATGAGACACATCTGCTCCTGGCAGCACCAATTACTTCAAGAGGAATATGGGCATCAAAGACACTTATTATGGAGTTTTCTAGACATTTGGGCAATAACCTGCTCTTGTTTGGAGATGTAGGACCCACAGAAAAATGACTGCTGAATTTGCCTAAAGAAGCTAAAACAATCCTTTTTCATTAAAGAGTCTTCCAGGAATTCTGTTGGACACTGAAGAAAGTGACTTACAAACTGTCAATATAAGCAGAACTGTCTGGGGCTGGAGAGATGGCTCAGTGGTTAAGAGCACTGACTGCTCTACAGAGGTCCTGAGTTCAATTCCCAGCAACCACATGGTGGCTCACAATCATCTGTACTGAGATCTGGCACCCTCTTTTGGCGGGTGGGCAATGTACCTCCGTCTTACAACATATGTATTATTTATTTAGAAATTTTCAAAATTACAACAAAAAAGTATTGTCTTTGAAATTTCCTGCCTCATGGAAAAGTCTGCCACATGCTATAGGCCTGTGTGCTGAAGATGCATACTTTGATATTAGAGAACAACTTTGTGTGACTGTCAAGGCACTGGAGATGTCTCTATACATTCTGGAGTTCTGGGAGTTGTTTATAATACACTTTCTGTTTTTCTTAGGTAATAGTACATCCTTCTGGAGTTTTTGATGGAGTTGAAAAAATAGTTATAGCTTTCCTTAGTCATGATAAAAGATAAAGTAGATATAAATATTGTAACTGTAATTCTTGCTTGATATATGTACTTTTACTATGTTAAAGTTAAAACCTCCCTTTTTATTTAAACACAAAAGGGAAAATGGTATGGGAAGTCCTTCTGTCCTTGTGTTGCTTTGATTGGTTAATAAATAAAGTAATGTCTTAGAAGAATAGGGCAAGGCAGGAGTTCCAAACAGATAGAGGAGGAGAGAGTAGCAGAGTCAATGAAAAATCATGTAACTACCGCCAGGGACAGACTCCTCCCCTGGAACCTGCCAAAACTTTGCCAGTAGGCCATGACCTCATGGTCATACATGTTTAAAACTGTCCTGTGGAACCTGTTGTATAATCTTTGCAATTCTGTATCCTATGTGACTGAAACAAAGAGTTCAAAATGTATTCTTGGTTCTCTCAATGTGATTATCAGATTATTCAAACGATTGACCCCAAAGAAAAGGAATATCATACTGGAAGAAAGTAAAGGTAAAAGCTGGAGGGAGTAACTTGTTGCCAAAAAATGAAAAAAGTCACACATTTCTAACAACATGTCAGATCACCTTACTGGATGAAAGAGAAATGGAAATGATGGGGTCATAACTTGACTCAGACTGCTCAGATGAGCATATTTTTAATCCTCTATTTGAACTCTGAATTCACTTCAGGACCTAAAGACAAATTCAAGGATCTCTTTATCCCTCTTTCCAATGTGGTCACATGGGATAAATCTCCAGTTTCTGTTTTCAACTTTAAATTTGGTTTTTTGAATTGGTTTATTGAAGGTCATGTTGCTGACTCAGTTTAGATACATATTGGAACACAAAGTTGTACAACAATTTTACTTAGGAAAAGATTATTACATAAAGGTTTAGTACATATCTATCATTTACTGGTAAGGATTCATTATGCTTATTATAAGAGATCTAGATGACTACTACTACTATTACTACTACTACTACTACACACACACACACACACACACACACAACCACATAGAGAGAGAGAGAGAGAGGAGAACCATGACTCTTTAAATCTACTTAGCCTTAATGTAGATAATTGGATGAGAATTCTTTTGTGGAATTGTAATTTGTTCTATTCAAACAGGGGCTATACATATAAAGAAACATTATAAAACTTCAATAGTAAAGATGAAGTTTTGCCATTTTATATAAGAAAAACAAAGCATCGTATTATCCAGAAGAAATCACATAGCACAAGGATTAAATCATAGACTTAAGAAAATAAAATATATGCACGTTAAATTACAAAACCGCTAACTCGGCATGATACAAGCTTTGAGTTGCTTTCCTGAAGTGGTAATGAGCTCGTTCAACTCATTTGCATAAAGCAGAATATCTGCAGGGATCTAGGTGAAAGAATGATTGTAGGCAAAGGGGCAGAATGAAGACCAAAGTAACTTTGTCTAACATAGTAACAGAATCCGGCCACAAAGGGCCTCTACACATGGATGGAAGAACTATCAGTATTCTACTCTGCAGTAAAAGACCCCATTGACAGTAGCACATATTCTGACATGTACATATTCTAAATAAAAAGACTTTTTTTTCAACTTTCTTTCACAATCTTCCTCCACTCATTTTATGTTTTGAGGGTTTTTTTGTACTTTTTTTTTAACACATCACAGCATTTGTCAAACATCAAAAATCAAAAAGAATTGAAAGTAATAAACTTTAGTATTTTCAAAGGCATCAGTTTTGTATATACTTCTGCATGCTTTCTCACTCACACACACATATTTGTTTTCTTTTTTCATTAAATTTACAAATTGGAAGATGTGCTTAAATTCAACAAATGTGCAACTCAGAATATCTTTGAGTACTCTTATGAACCCTAGTTCCATGGAAAGATCGTAGCTTCCCCAAATGTCAGTCAGTAGCAGAGCTAGCTGTGTCTACTGCACACTTCCCTTTCTTTATCCAAAACTTCCACTGCCAATCACTCCAGTTTCATTGATAGGTAAATGCAAAAGTTTCTTTCAGAAATTGGTTTTCCCTAGGTACCAAAGTAGGGTTGACTAATCCAAACTATTTAAACATCTGCATTCCTGAAGTAGAGAAATTATTTTTCTTCACCACATGAAAGCATGTCCACATGGAAAAGGTAATCAGCTCCATCTACTCAGTTCTGATTCACAGTATTTAATATTTTTCTTTAAAGTTAGTGTTCTTGAAGTTAGCTTTTAATTCATTAGTTTATAATAAGGAATTTATCTAGCCCCAAATATTTTCTCTACTGATACTGTATTTTTAAATTTTTAAAATTGAAAAGAATATTTGAAAAATGCTTTCAATTAAACAATACTAAAAAAAGAATTTATGTACTAAAAAAAAGAATAGTGTGTACTAATCAGTGGATAAACATAAGCAATAATAATGACAATTAATAAATATGAATATACATATTTAATATAAATGACACACTTATCAATGCTAATTTTTTTGATTCAAACAATTTGAGATTTGGTTTATATATCTTTGAAAGATATACAATGCTACAGACAGAAGGATTAGGTATTCAAATCTAACTACAGCTATATAGCAATTTTCAGGCCAGCCCATGTTACATGAGACCCTGCCTCAAAATACTGAAAGAGAAAATAACAAGACAAATAGCATTAGCAAAACAATTTGTGAAAATTCTATTGAATTTTCTTAAAAAGAAGGCCACACCACTAATACAATGTAGTTAACACATACCACACTAAAATCTTATCATTAATTTCCAAAATAAGGATCCATATGTTATTACTTAACACCCACTAATAACATGATACTTCTGATCACATAGTAGAGTCTCAGCCATTTTTAGACTTCCTACATTATTAGAAGGAAAAATATTATTTATGACAACAACAAGTATTTATGGAAATCACGTCAGCTACAAGAAGCACAGAACATTTCTAATTGCGTTTCATCCATTAGTCCCTTATCAAAATAAAGACAACTTTCAAACTCTCGATGACTCTCCACTCTCCAGTTAATTAACTCCACTTTACTCAGTTCTAGTCACACCAACTGTAATTGCATTCATATTTACAGGATGCATTCATCAGAACTAGGCACACATTTAGAATCACAAGGCAGATGAGGCATTTTATAGGAATATTTTTATTGTTATAACTATTTATGATGCCACAATTGCATTCATATTCCTATAATAATGGAACAGTACCCTCTTGGTGAGTTCCTTCACACATTCTTTACAGGTTTCCACAGGCATAATTGTAAGTTACTGGGATACCTTCCCTTTACATTTTTCTATCTAGGAGAACATGTATGTTTTCCCTCCATACTAACAATATAAACCTCATTTAGGCACATGCAACTCCATGAATGACTGTTGTCATGTTTACTTTAAATTGTTCCATTTGTTAATTTATATTGACTCAGAGAAGCCTGTACATTTTTAGTTCCTTTGGTTCTTTCTGCTTGTCAGAATTATGTGCTCCTCAACTCAAAATATATACACAAATTTTCAGAATATGTGAATACCTTATAGTATATACATGCCTTTAGAGGCCCTCCTAAGATATAACTATAACTGAGAACCTTAGGATGGACAGATAATGCTGGTCTATCCTAGAGGACCAAATTTTATTAATTCAACTAACAATGGAAGAAAAAAGATTGGAAATGGAAGAAGCTATAAATTAGAGGTCTCAGATCTCCTAGACCTTGAGGTACAGGTGAATGTGACCAAACTGAAGTCTGGTCCTCTGCAGAAGCAGCTAATGGTCTTAACTGAAAGAGACAGCTCTCCAGGCCCAGGAAATCTTTCATTTTTAAATTACTGAATTCTGAGAGTTTTTTTTTTAACTTAACCAATCTATCTGGAGTGATATCTAGAAGAATCTTGTCATAGCAAAGACTGCACTAGATAACCTTGGGCAAGAATTATAGTTACCTGTCTCATGTGATGGTGTGAGTGCCTCTGATGAGTTGACATTCCATAGAACTAAAGAACTTTCATCTTTGGGGGAAAATTATATCATAATGTTCATTCTCTGACTTGTTTATATTTATCAATGCACCAGATAAAAAGAGACAACTTGACAAGATAATTAGTCAGTTTATAATTAATTGAAAAAGATAAAGACGTTCCATGATCTTAGAGATCTGCAGCCCAAAGGCAAATACAATATGAGCATGAGAGCCAAAGTTCCCAGCAATATAGTCTCATAAGGAATGATAAAGAAGTAAAATCATCATAACCACATCAGCAGTATGAAGAGATCAAGGCTTTCAGAATAGTGGCTGTCTGTGTCTGTTACTGTGTATCAAATAATCACTTCGTCTGGAAAACCAGAGGCAAAAGCTGTGTTTCTGTTACTGAACCTGACAAGCTCTAGAATCTCATATTTCAATTTAAAAAGAATAAGAACTGAAAGAAAATTAAATAGATAGATCAGAAACTAAGAATTATGCCATGAAAACTACCTATAGAAGAAGGCTAACAAGACATAGTCTGTTGGAGCAAAATTGAGAATGGTTCAGTTAAGCTTTTGAGGAAAAGACACCAAGTGCCTTTTATTTAAACAAGGGTATTAGAACAGAAAGCAGGTTCCAAAATCTGGTCTCCCTTACCCAGACACTGAATTCTGCAAGACATACTTTGAGTATACATAAAGAAGGTGATTTAACAAAAGAAGCAAGTCTATATAATGGAGCATGAAAAAGTCAATATCAAATTATTACATTCATAACATAAAATTGACCTACAAATGACCAACAAAGAGAGAAAAATACTCAACATTATGCATAAATTTATTATTCTATGAATTTATTAAAGTGAGTCTAGGTAAAAGAAGGAATAGCAATATCTTCACAAAGGCTGTGATAGATAGCCATGTTTGCCACCTTGACTAGAATGTGGAATGAACTAGTCCAGATAGAAAGAGCAGACGTGGGCAAGCCCCTTTGCTTGAATTTCTCTAAAGAACCCTGACTAGGGCAAAGGCTTTAATTAGAAAGTCTAGATTTAAAACCCAGGGATAAAAACATCCCTCAGGCAGAGTAGCCCCAAGCCTAGTCATTTGGCATATCTAATTTTCAGGAAGTATTTGTTTTTGTTGGTGTTCAATCATTGTATAAAAACTTAAAGGGACATTTTTTTTTCTTGGTTTTCAGGTCTGTGTCAAAGTTGCTCCTAGTCAGACACTCTAAAGAGGTTTCAGCACAAAGACTTTGAGCCCTAACAAGCAACAACTCGATGCCCATGCTTGTCCATAATGAGTAAAGTAGTTATGGATAAAAGTTAGTGATTTGAGTTGTTAGTGGCCAAAGAGAAGAACTTTGCGTAATTTTCATTTACTTTCTCTCCTGTGCACCGTTTCCACGTCTCTTCTTTTCCCATGCCCCTCCCTTTCTCCAATAAAGATTTTTATGATTGCATCCAACCCTCCTCATTTGCCTCTTCTGCCCACAAACCTACAAGGAGCTGAAAGCAGATATGTTTTATCTATATTATTTCAGGAACTTTATCATGATAGAGAAATATTACCACAAATTTCCTCCTCATTTTTTGTACTAGAAAACATTAAAAATCTATGAAGTAACTGTTAACTGAAGCTATAACAGAGATCAGAAAATGGCAAGAACCCTCTCTGCTAACTCGAAATTTTTCATGATGTTCAGGAGAGTCTCCATATAATTCAAAACCACTGAGATATGGGGATTGCTATAAAACATGTGAGGATCTTATCCTACTAGATGCAGTGTGAAATGAAGAGTGTTATCATAGGATAAATTATTACAGGAGGTACTTAGGGAACAGAGTTTGATATTGACAAATTCATGCTGAACCCCAAGTATATCATTTTCTAACTGGATCACCATAGTGAAAATTATTATATCATTGTTACTAGTCCTTTTCTTACCTATAAAGATAATTGTGCATATGGACACCATCTGCTATATACAAGGCATCAGATTACATTTGAGGAAAATAATAATGTCTAAAAAGATTTGAAATTATTTAAATCAGGGTTTATGAGTACATTCTTACTTCACTAGCTAAAATATAAAACATATTGATGTTCAATGTCACCCTCATAATTGTAGGATCTTTTGATCATAATTTTTCTATTAAATTATTAATATCCACCCCATGATAGGGTAGTCAAAGCCTTGTACAGTCAGGCACGTATACAACGATATTTATACACACAAATAAAACTAAATGGACTCAACAGAATATATTTATATATTCATATTATGCATGTTATATATACATGTTTATGCATTCATGTATATTTATACATTTATGCATACAATAATGATGAAAGAGGTGGTCACAACTTTGTTCAGGAATGGTGAAGACATGAGAGGAGCTGTAGGAGGGAAAGGTAAGTAAAATAATATAAATACAACACTCATTTTGAAATTCTAAAAATATAAATATAGGGGTAAATAGACAGCATCATTATCACCTGCTAACAGGTAGTTTAATAAAGCACAGAAAATCACAATTTTTATTTGTTTTCCCTTTAATCAACATAATGCCAGACTTAACATTGACTTAATTGCTTGTTTTCTTTGGCATCCAGTCCAGAGGCCAAGTTTTCACATACCTCCACGGGGAGAGATAACTATCCAGCAGGAAGGAGAACACAATGAAAACAAGAATGTCCCAGTCTCTTCGTCTCTGACCTCTGTATTGTACCTTACCAAAGTCACTTCTTACTACAATTCAACCAAGGACAAAACAGTTTTTAAAATGTAAAATTAAGAGAATAAATGAACAAAAATTGAGCACTCATTATGGATGAAAGAACAAATGAAAATAATCACAGATCAACATTTGCCATTTATCTGCTTTGTAACTATATGGCAATGTATAGAAATACTCTTCTGGAGCAGGATAAACACATAAGAATTTGGGTAGAATGTAAAACGCTTTAATCATGTGGACCTGTTATGCTGATACTTTAGTGTTAAACTGATTGTACTAACATAATAAAGGCTATACACAGAATGATAACCATGCTTGTAGTGGAACAATGGTTTGTATCCTGTGAATTGTATCTTAATGAAACGCTGATTGGCCAGTAGCCAGGCAGGAAGTAGAGGCAGGACAACTAGAATTTTGGGAAAAGGAAAAGCTCTTTTTACAGTTGTGAACCAGCCTCAGAGGAAGCAAGATGTGACTGCCTCGCCAAAAAAAAGGTACCAAGCCACATAGCTAATACAGACAAGAAACATGGGCCAATATAAGATATGAGAGTTAATAAGAAACCTGAGTTACTAGGCCAATCAGTTTATAACTTGTGTAAACCTCTGTGATTTCTTTGGGACTTAACGATTGTGGGAACCAGGCAGGACAGAAACCTCAGACAACACATGCTTATCCTGAGTAATTTTCACAATGTATAGCTGTGTTTGTTTTAACTCTATACTATTAGTTTAAAAAGTCCGTATAGAAGTCTGTAAAGAAAATCAGGTAAATCTTATGATACATTCTTAGTCTGCAATACAGTAGAATGAATTGCTGAATGAAAATTGAGATAATCCATCATGACAACATCTAAACAAAACTTGTTTGTGTTTTGCAAGTATGGATACACTGGCTCTAATTCTTGATTAAGGACATTAAATGTGTTTTCTTAGTTCACAAAATGAGTAGGTTATTAACAAAAAAGAAATTTTCCATAATGTAGGCTGATTTTAGATAAAAGTGATATCAATATCTTTACAGGAGATAAGAAAATGTGTAGGCTCTATGCGATGGCACAGTAGGTAAAAACACTTGTTAAAACACTGATGATCTCGTTCAATCCTGGGACTTAAGTAACTTGTCTTAGTGCAGCCACATGTATGTTGGGTCACACACATATATACATTTTCATACATATAAGTAAATCCAATAAATGGAATAAGTGTTTTTATTGATTTTTGGCAATAATGTATAGTGCCAATTAAAAAAAAGCAGAAACATTTTAAAATGTCAAGAAACCCAATTACAACATAATATGTGTTGTGCTGCCATAAAGTATATAATCTGTAGCAATTCTGTACCTGGTGAATTTGAATGAAGTACAGCTAGACTTTCTTGTAGGTTTATTTTTCAGATGGATGATTTTTACCCCTAACATGTTATTAAAGCCTTTTCTGGAGTCACAAATGGATTTGAAGCAAAGAGCATATTGACTAAAATGTAATTTCTATTATTACAATAATTGGTGTTTTGCCTTCAAGTGCTAAGTACTTAGTGACATGCAACTGACATAGAGTTGACTTCAGTGTTCCCTATAGAACTTGGGTTTAGCGGAATTACTAGGAGGAGAATGTGTTTGTGCGTGTGTGTGTGTGCTCAAGAGTGTGCCCATGTATGTGTTAATGGCACACACACAAACAGAAATATATATATATATATGTTATTTCAAAAACTTATATACACATGCATTCTTGGAAACACATATGCATATATATAATATATAGTATATGTCCATTGTATATATTACAATGACATACATATACAAACATAAATATGAATATATGTACTTTCACACACACATATTACATGTAGACACACACATATACTTATGCAATGTATATGTACATTGGGCCTATGTACAATGACACACATACAAACATAAATACAAATATATGTGCTTTCTTTTCTTTAATATTTATTTATTCTATAACCTGACCACAGTTTCCCCTCCATCCTGTTTTTCCAGTCACTTCCCTAACCTTTCCTCTACCCCCACTGTGCCTCAACTCCTTTGTCTTTTTGATTCAGAAAGGGCAAGCCCCCCGTGGATATGGACAACACAAGGCATATTAAGTTGTAGTAAGACCTTGCTTTGTATCAAAGCTGGGTAAGGAAACCCAGTAATGTGTAAGGTCCCCTAAGCCAGCAAAAGAGTCAGCAACAACTCCTGTTCTCACTGTTACGAATTCTACAAGAAGGCCAAGCTACCCAACAGTCACATGGATGAAAAGGGCAGATATCTGTTTCATGCAGGCTCCCTGGTTGTTTCCTCAGTTTCTGTTACCTCTGGGTCTCAGGCTGGACCAGTCATTGGTTGGCTCTGTGTCACCTTTACCCCAGAACATCCCATAGGTAGGACAGAATGTAAGTAAAGATTATGTGATTGGGGTGCTGTCCCAGTTCTTCTATTGGTAACTAGGCACAAGAGATGGCCAGTTCAGGTTCTGTATCCTCTATTACTAGGTGACTTAGCTAGGGTCATTCTTTTAGATTCCTGAGAGTTTCTCATATACTTTCACACACATACATACAAAAACACATGTGTAGACACAAACATACATTCTCATACGAACATGGGCACATATGTACAATACACATACAACATGCATATGTAAAATGACACTCACATACAAACATACACATAAATGTACTTTAGCACTATACATACACACAGGTAGACATATAGATATACAAACATACACACAAACATACATACAAATATACACAAACATATATGTACACACATGTGCTCTAGGAGCACATTCTGCTCCTTCAGCCAATAGCCTTTAAGATACCAGCCCACTTGGGCATGGTCTCTTATACTATAAATGCAGCTGTAAAGCATGTGCTTGCTCCCTTGCTTCCAGCTCTTACTTCTGGCTACTAGATTCTATTGTTCCCTGTTCATGCAGAGGACTGTTATCAAGGACAGTGATCTGAAAGTCTCCCCTAAATAAATAACCCTTTATTATTCATAATTCTGAACTAGTGTGGGATTATTTTGTGAATTCTGCCATCATCTGGCACCCAACCATTGGTTTAGAATCCTTATGCTGAGTGCCCTCCACCAGGCTCTGAGTGCTCCAGCCTAGGTGTGAGTCCTCCCTCAGCTTACCTCAACCGTGACCTGTGTGCAGGCCAGCAGTTATTTGGAGAGAAAATTCTCATTCAGTGGTTTTTCTTGCTATGGATCAGCTGCAGTTCTTTATATTTTCTCATTACACACCTCAGAGTGGCTTCAATTCCCCACGCATCCCACTGCTTGCTTCCTGCTAATGCACACCATGGACACTCAAATAAGACTCGGGATTCTCCAGTCTGAGCCAGCTGTTCCACGGCTTCTCACAATTTATCAGCATTTGCTATTCTAGTGCTTGTGTGGCCACCGACCAATCAGGACATCTCGGGAGCACACAGTCTGCGATTTATATTAAATAATTGTTTTTAATCTGAGCATATATTTTAGCAGTCAATGCTAAAAATTGGATTTAAACCAGCCATGCGGCTCTGAGTGTGCTGAGACACCTACTGGCAGGTAACAGTTATTGCACCTACGTCAGCTACCTAAACCACAGGTAAAATTTATTATGGATAAATTAACCTTTCAAGGTTTCAATAGCCTCTTACACCAGGTATGAGGTTTTGCAACACTTATATGATTTCCCTCTTACATCATTATTTTTGATTATGGGGATTAGTCTTGCCCTCAATATTTTTTCCTTAGGAATATGGTTTGATAATAGGACCAAGAATGATGCACTTTTAGAAATGGTACAGATTGATACCAATCTTCGAAAAGGAGAAGTCAGAATTTTGAAGAAGGATGCAAATAATGTAACTAACAAAACTCAGTCAAATGAGGTACTTTTAGAAATGGTACAGATAGTAATTTACTAAAAGGAAAATTCAGCACTCTGGAGGTTACAGCCAATTTGTCACACACACACACACACACACACACACACACAAAAATCAGTCAATGACAGAAGGTGCTGAAAATTTTTGAGAAAATTCATACTGTTGAGTGTATTAAATCAGACTCTGTCAAAGGGGTATGGTAGATGGACTGATAGAATGTCTCTCCAGGAAGATAGTATGTATGCTATGAAGATTATTTCCAAGAATGAGACATTATCTCTACTTGGCAGACATCATAATTCGGAATCCTCAATGAGGGCATTAGAACAGAACACTGGACAGGAGATCCAGACTTTACAAAAGGCAGTGGTAAATAGATTTGAAAATATTGAGGAACTTACTGAATTTGATAACCAGGGGCAAAAGGTACAAAGACAAACTTTAGCCTCATCAGTATTTAAAAACCTCTGGGATAACTTCCTCAGAGTTCTGCCTTCCTTTCTGATGATAACATCAGAAAGAGTATCTGATACCAAATACCCTAAGATTGTCAAAGAATATACATGGGAGCCCATACATATGATTGATCTAAAGGTAATTATACAAGCAATTGTAACTTACAGACTACATTTGTCCATTTGAGGGAAAGGGTCAAAACATGGGCTTCCAGTAACACAGCAATGTCATAAGACTTGACTCAGTTACTCTCAACAGTCCTAGAAAGTGGACTGCAGTTGTTTTGGAGGTACTATTTTAAAGAGGAAACAAAAATTTTAGAGCAACAGGAAAAAGCATAAGGACTTGAGATTTCCCTAGGTCAAATTCTAGGTGAGGGACTTTACTCTGATCCTCAGGATCAAGCTCTTGTCCCTATGTAGCATAGTAGCTTTAAAGGCTTGGGACAGGATTCAAGAATTAGGAAGAAAAGTTGAATCATATCTTAGGATTAAACAGGGTCAGAGAGAACCTTTTAATGATATTTTACAAAAACTAACTAAGGCTGTACAAATAGGGGTAATTGACCCAGAAGCTTGACATATAATATTTGAATCTTTGGCTTATGAGAATATCAACCTAGAATGCAAATGGATCCTTGGGCCTTGAAAGATCAGATCAGGACCCATAGATGAATGGGTCTTGCGTGCAAGGAATGTTGAGACACTTTGACTATGGTACTGAAGCTTCAGTAGGAAAAGCAATTTCCAGTGGTAAGAGGAGACAGCAAAATACCATATGTTTTAATTGTGGTAGACTGGAACATCTGAGAAGGGATTATAGACAAGGAATTTCTTGGAATAGTGTTTCTTCTGGGAGTGGCAAGAATAGGAGGATTTAGCCTTCAGGTATATGTAGGAGGTATGGCAAAGGGCGACATTGTACCAATGAATGTAGGTCAACAAAAGATAGTTGAGGCAATCTGATACCATTGGGAAATGCTGTGTGGGGCCTCTTGAAGGCTCTCATGATGACTATGGTCCAGTCATTCCCAGTTACTGTGGAGAACATGTCTCACCAGGAAAATTTAAAAAATCCATTGCCTACTGCAAGAAACAATACCTGTTTGAAATAAGGAATAAATGTGGAAGAAGAGTCAAAACTTCCAGTAAGACATAGGAAACATATATTCAGCAGACTTCTATAAATGATCGAAGACCTAAACTAAAAGTGTGTATAAATGGCATTTTTATGATTACTAGACACAGATGTGGATGCAAGTATCATTACTCCAGAATCTTGGCATCTAAATTGTCCTCTGCAAGAGGTGATGTAGAGGGGCCATCTGTCTATGTGTTACTTTCATTGGTTAATAAAGAAACTGCCTTGGC
>LOEQ01005694.1:96620-107296 GCA_001685075.1 Bramus lutescens
TTGTGGGAGCCTAGTGTGCTTGGATGCTCACCTTCCTAGACCTGGATGGAGGGAGGAGGACCTTAGATTTCCCACAGGGCAGGGAACCCTGATTGTTCTTAGGACTGGAAAGGGAGGGGGGAATGGGTGGAGGGGGAGGAAAATGGGAGGAGGTGGAAATTTTTAACATTTAAATAAATTATATAAAAAAGAATTAATAGACAGAAGTTCACCTGCTACAAACTTCCATAGACCCAACTCTCCAGCTTATTTAATGGTCAATTTAAGCATCTAGAAGAAAAGAGTAAACAACCTATTGCACTGGCTTCTCACGTTCCCAAGATTGTTATCAGTTTTAAGAGATAGATTCTTGGTATTTTTATTTTATATTGTTAGACCTAATTTGATAATCACTACTAGTAATTACAATTTTACAGAATTCCAATCAGCATGATGCCAGTTAAAGAACTATGAAGAAAGATAGCATATTAAATTTCTGAGAATAAGATAATCTGATGAAGAACTCATTTCAACAAAGTTATTTACTACTCTCCTGCTCTATATCAATGTGTAGCATGCACACAATTGTGATAATGAAAAGCTACATGACAGGCTTACATATGTATTAAACAATACTCTCTGTCAGGTTTATAGAGCATATTCCTTCCATATATATTTAAAGTGACTATATAATAGTCTCAGGCAGATCCTTCAGGGGTTTCTAGAAATATGTTGCTATTATAAGAAATGGCAGCTTTGAGAAGTTTAAGACCCTGTAGAAGACCATCCTCGATGAAAATTGTATGTTCCAGCGTAGGAGCACGAGGATTAGAATTATTAGTTCAAATGGAACAGAGATATGAGGGAAATAAAAGACAGAAACACAGAACAGCATCGGGAGGGAAATTCAGTGAATAATGAATCTCTCCGTGTTTATTTTCCACAAGTTTATATACTTCACCGCAAAATGGGAGGAGGGAAGCGAGAGACTTCATTAACATAATATAAGGAGTAGACTCTCTGACCTGTCCAGGTGGAGCAAAGCCACATCTATACTCAAAATACTAATTAACCGCACCCTAGTTCAGAATGTCTTGTTTGTAGCTACAGTTGTTGTCAACAACTTTGAAAGAGCAAAAATAAGCTCAAACTCTCTGACCTCCAGTCAAGATGGGACAGGCTCACATCTTTGGGCCTTCACAAGCCCCCATGACCTTGCAAGGAAAGAAGGCTACTTGGGAGACACTGCTGATCCTGACCTTGAGAAAGACTGACCATTGTCTCCGTTTCTGTATTTGTTAATTTTTAAATTATTATTAAGATGTTTTTAAAGGAGAAAATAAAGATAAAAAGATACTCTCTCTAGGTAGCAAGTCTTGGTTATCTCATGTGAGTTTATGTAAGCATGATCCATGATGTTTGCAGAACAATAACATTTCCTAATAGCACTTACGGGATTGCATCTTTGCTGCTAACAAATTATAACTATGCTTTACGAATTAATTCTTCTTTGCAAATGTCCATATGGGAGAGAGTGGCCTATGTGAGGGAGCAACATCCAAGCGATGTGACCTAAATAGTGAGTATAAAGACAGTTTGCATCCTAAACTTTTGTTGCAGAAAAATACAAATTAATTCCAACATAGTCGTTTTAAACAAACTGTTTTTGTGTCTATAAAGTTACGGCTAAGGAAAAACTGAATAGTTAATTTTAGAACACCGTTTGGCCTTCAGTCCACCAAAGAATCATTATGGATTTGCTTGATCATTTCTAGGCAAAAGACTGGAAGAGGTGTGTGCTGAAGAAACTTGAATCCATGGGTCTTAACACATGCATGCTACTACAGGAAATCCTTAGGTATGGTCATTGCTGAGTTTTGGAATATCAAACTCAGGGCTGTAGTGATACTTTGTTTTCATTTTCATAAATAAAACCTGAGTGAAGTTCTTAGCCTGGAGTTAGTGAGGCTAGCAAAATAACCAAATAATTGTCCTAACCTTAAAGGACTGAGATGGAGAAGTGAGCAGGATAAATTATGATAAAGGACATAGGAGAAAATTTGAAACATTGCTCTAAGTAGAATAACAGAGGGAAAAATATCTTACAGAGGGCTACATTGTTGAGCATAATTTAATCAGTGCTTCAAGCAAAATTTCAGTCCTAAAGTAGAGAGCAGAAATGAGATGGAAGCCAAAAAGCAACCAAAAATATTGTCTCACACTACAGCCTAGGCTACTTGAGAACACAGGACTTAACACAGGCTGACCTTGAACTTGCGGCAATCTTTCTGTCTCTGATTATTGAATACTAGGATTATAGATGTGTACCAACACCTAGGCTAATCTCTGCAAGTTTACTTACCATGTTACAAGATAGAAATATATACCAAACAAAATAAAGTCATTTATTCTCATGACTTGATCATATATTGAGAAAAAATCTTGCCAGATCTTTAGGCAAATGTTAATTCACAAGAGACACTAATTTGTATATGTAAACAATATGGTAGTTTCTGAGAAAATTGGCAATTAATCTACCTCAAGAACCAATTATACTAGTCTTGGGCACATACCTATAAGACACTACATCCTACCACAAGGAAACTTGCTCAACCATGTTTATAGCAACTTCATTTGTAATAACCAGAATCTGGAAACAATCTAGATGTCCCTAAACTGAATAGATAAAGAAAATGTAATATTTTACACAATGGTGTATTACTCAATGTATGTTAATGGATGGATGGACCTAGAAAAATTCACTCTAAATGTGTTAATCTAGAACCTTAAAGGCAAAAATTGTATGTACTTACTTATAAGTGCATAGTAACTGTTAAGTAAATAATAATCGAGCTACAAACCACAAACCCAGAGAGGCTAAGTAACAAGAACTCTAGGGTGAGAGATGTGGATCTCCTAGAGAAGGGAAATAGAAATAAATTTTGTGGGTGGACTAGGGGTGGGGGGATGAGAATATGGTGGGTCAGTTGAAGGGGAAAAGATGAAGGGAGAGTTTGGGGAGAGAAGACTATAATTGAGGACATTTGGTACAGTGGAATCTCCTTGGAATCTATGAAGGTGGCCCTATTGAAGACTCCTAGTAATGGAAGATACAGAGTCTAAACCATCTTCTGTAAGTAGGCAAGGCAACCACTGGTGGGACCAGGACAAACCCAGTCACAAAATCTTCAACCTATAATCTGTCTTGCCTTCAAGACATGGTGGTACCAAATTTTGGGAAGTAGTCAACCAACCGATGGTTTAATTTCAGGCCCATGCCCTGAGAACCCATGCATGCCTGACACTCTCTGGATTACCAGTGATTGGAAGATGGGTAGCCCATAGACCTAGGTTCTACCTAGGGTAAAATCAAATAGAACTGTCAAAAAAAAAAGAGAGAAGAAAAAGTCAATGAAATGACTCTTACAATCTTCTTAATGTAAATCTTAATGCCTTCTACAATCATAGAGGTGCCTAATCTAGGCATATGATAGGAGAGGATGCAGAGACCCACAGCCAAACATTAGGCAGAGATAAAGCTCAGATTGGAGATTTTCAACCTGTCTGTCCCCCAGTCAGGGTGGGACGGAACCTGGGGAAGAGGGAAAGGAGGGTTTTGGGGAGCTTGAAGGATCAAAGCCACTAGGTAAGTTTGGCCCAAGGAATCAAAGGGAGCTCGTGAGGGCTCATAGAGATTGAAGGGACAATAGTGGAACCTGGATAGGTCTATGGTCAGTTTTCTTCATGAATGTTATGATTGTTGGCTTGGTGTTTTGAGCAGAAGGAGTGGGGGTGTCTCTGACTTTTTTGCCTCATCTAGGGACCTGTTTCCTCCTACTGGGTTGCCTCCCGCAGCTTTGATGCTAGTGTTTGTGCCAAGTGTCAGTGGATCTTATTGTTCCAAATTCAGTTGATGTCCCCCTGGGAGGCCTGCTTTTTCCTGGGGTGGGGGTGGGGAAGTAGACCTGGGGAGTAGACTTGGAGGAACTGAAAGAGAGAAAGCTGTGGTTGAGCTGTATTCTGTAAAAGAAGAATAAATCAGAATTAAACAAAAAAAATCAAGAGGATGGTTAAGTGAAAGGAGGTTGTTTTGTTTATTGAGACTTGTTGGTTTTCATCCTAGGAGTGGCAACTTAATCCCTATCTGTGGAAGAAACTCTGCTTCAAAGTTTTCTGCATAGGTGTTTGCAGTCTCACTGAACCCACTAGGAACAAGCTCTACATTCACCAAATAACAATGTAATTCCTCAAACATCTTCCTTTCCAAGACTCTATGCAAATCACACCAGGCAAATTCCTCTTTATGTCTTAAACGTGTTGTTAAAGTTAGACTCACACGAATTTAGAGTGTCAGCAGAACTTCTGCCTTGCTGGACTCTGCTCCTTCTGGGTGACCATGCAGCCTTGCAATCAAATGAATCATTTCTAGGAAAAAAGAGTAAGTTAAAACATGGCATTACTGTTAACGAACATAGAAAACTTCAGTGAAATTATTTCAAATTATAGCCTGCCTAATGGAGTAACCTGGAGTGATCAATTTCTCTCTCCCTTTTTCTCTTATTCTCCTTCTATATAATATAAGCCATACTTGGGACTGTATCCAGACATTCATAATACTTGGTTTTGGAAAAAAAATCTTTATCATGTCTTTTTAATGGATTATTGAACAATATTTTCCCAAGAAGAAAACAGTATATGCAGTGTTTACTCCTTCCTTCCCTTGACTACTGTGTTTTTAACAATTGAACTCCTCATTTTTAAACAAGGCTCACTTGTCACTCATCATGCCATTTTTTCTGTTCTTTGACCTGAAATTCCATTCTTCTTTTCTTCATATTCCCATTTACTACATATCAAAGTTTGTCTCCCTCCCACGATCCCCCCAACCCTCCTTCTCTTTCTGAAGCTACCTATAAAAATTAATGTGCAGCTCATCTACATTTCTATAAATGTTTTTTCTTGTCTAAACATAGAGTGCACAGGAAAAAAGAAGAGTGATGACTGGTAAATGGTGTTAACATTGTTTGAGTTAAGATACAGTAGGATAGCAATTCTCTTGTTATTTATATTGCGAGCAACTGCGCTAATAATACATCTATTAAAATTGTAACAATAGAACAAATCGCTCATTCAAATAGCAGTGGTAGAGTTTGCATATCATGGATTGGAAAGTCAGTTCCAGTTAAAAAGTTTTCACTTGTATATAGAAAACAATTCTCTCCAGTTTTCATGTCCCATCTGGTCCTATTGTCAGTCACCTCTGTCTTTACTTTCCTGTTAGAGTCAACTGCTCAGTGGCTGACATCTTGATGACAGACTGTTTCTTGTTCAACTCATTTCCTTCAGTTTAGATCCACCTGCCTAGGGATTGACTACCCTCAGGGGCTTATCTTTCCTACATCAATTAGCATTCAAGAAAATGCCCAAAGATATGCACACAGAAAATTAAATCTATGTAAGTCCTCAACTGAAATTTCTTCTTCTCAGGTGACACATTTGTATCATTTCAATGAAAACTAATCAGTATACGTCAAACCCAGTGTAATAAACATACACTTTTGTCTATTTTTTAAATGTATGAAAGATACAACTATGATTTTCCTTTTCTCTTAATAAATAGAGCTCCAAACTGCTTTAAGGATTCTCTAGTTTTATTGTGCTGAAGTCTTGTTTTTCTATTTCCTTTCTCATTTTGTGTAAGAATCACTAATGGGATATCAAAACCCTGCTCAGGTTACTATAGAGACTCTTGACCTTGGCACTCTTCTTGCAGAATAAGGTTTCCTAGCAGCTGCTGGAAAATCCTGGGCTTGTGCCTTTCTAAGGCCTCTGCTGTTCATTTTCTCTAAAATGTTCTTTCCCTAAGCCAGGAAAACTGTTTCCTTCCTACACCTGATTTCCTGGTAGTGAAGCTTCTTATTCTATTTAGAAATGGAATATCCTGGATTTCCTGTCCCTATAAATACTACAAGTTTTATTCAAAGCACTCATTACCATTTAGAACACCCTTTTCCCCCAAATAGACTCAGAATTGCTCCTTTCTCTCCCTTATGCAAGAAAAGTTTCTTAAGTATTTCGATTTTGTTTGTTTGTTTGTTGTTTTGTTTTTACTGCTATGCCTCCAGTGACTTAAATAATCTCTCCCATGTGGCTGGGAACTAACTACATTAAGTTGATGAAAAGAAGTCATTGGACTTCTAAGCAATTGATGGATGATATTGCATCAAGAATTTAGTGCTTTTACATCTTCTTTTATGTCAGATGTATAAAGAGAAAACCTGGTCCTTCCCCCTTTATTACCATCTGTTTCTGTTGTCACAATATGGTGTCCCCAGCCCTATCTGCCGGAGACAAAGAGTATCTTATTGGAAAGGAAAAAAAAGAAAGATACTGGGTGGTTTACATCTTCAAATCACTGAATAAATTACTTATTGATTTTCTGGTAAAAACTAGATTCTAGGGCAGGGTTCTGCCATGTTTTAGATATACAACATCCTTCTGAGTTATAGATCCTGATCTAGAAAACTATAGTGATAGTAATTGATGTGGGAGGTGACTTATGCTGTGATTGTTTTATTGACATTGGTTAATAAAATCAACCTTTTCATTTAGAAAGAAAAGGGAGAAATGGTATGGGAAGTCCTTCTTTATTGACCAGTTGCAGTAAAGTATATTCACAGCACACAGAGGGGAATCCCACATTAAATAGTCTATTAAAATTACCAAGAATATGTACTATAGCAATCTAAATAGTTATACAGTAGATTGGACTCTAAGCTCTGTCCATGTATTAGTACTTAATTACTTTTTATTATTACTTTATTAAAACTAGGAATGAGAAGACAAACAAAAAAGTTAGAAGAAATTAATAAATCCCTCTAAGATACCCAAGAAAACCAAGAAAAAGCAATCAAACAGGTAAAGGAAGCAGTTCAAGACTCGAAAACCGAAATGGAGGTAATGAAGAAAACACAAACCGAGAGATGGCTGGATATGGAAAATCTGGGTAAACAAACAGGAACTACAGAGACAAGCATAACCAACAGAATACAAGAGATAGAAGAAAGAATCTCAGGCGCTGAGTATACAATAGAAAAAATAGGCTCATTGATCAAAGAAAACAGCAAACCCAGCAAATTCTTAACACAAATAATCCAGGAAATCTGCAATACCATAGAAAGACCAAACCTAAGAATAATAGGGGTAGAAGGAGAAGAATTACTGCTCAATGGCCCAGAAAATATATTCAACAAAATTATAGAAGTAAACTTTTCCAACCTAAAAAAGGATACTCCTATGAAGGTACAAGAAGCTTACAGAACACCAAACAGACTGGATCAATAAAAAAAAAATCCCCTTGCCATATAATAATCAAAACACAAAACATATAAAATAAAGAAAATATTGAGAGCTGCAAAGGAAAAACGTCAAGTAACTTATAAAGGGAAAGCTATCAGAATTACACCTGACTTCTCAATGGAAACCATGAAANAAAATCTGGGTAAACAAACAGGAACTACAGAGACAAGCATAACCAACAGAATACAAGAGATAGAAGAAAGAATCTCAGGCGCTGAGTATACAATAGAAAAAATAGGCTCATTGATCAAAGAAAACAGCAAACCCAGCAAATTCTTAACACAAATAATCCAGGAAATCTGCAATACCATAGAAAGACCAAACCTAAGAATAATAGGGGTAGAAGGAGAAGAATTACTGCTCAATGGCCCAGAAAATATATTCAACAAAATTATAGAAGTAAACTTTTCCAACCTAAAAAAGGATACTCCTATGAAGGTACAAGAAGCTTACAGAACACCAAACAGACTGGATCAATAAAAAAAAAATCCCCTTGCCATATAATAATCAAAACACAAAACATATAAAATAAAGAAAATATTGAGAGCTGCAAAGGAAAAACGTCAAGTAACTTATAAAGGGAAAGCTATCAGAATTACACCTGACTTCTCAATGGAAACCATGAAAGCCAGAAGGTCCTGGATAGATGTGCTGCAAGTACTTAATTCTTAAACGTTACAGTAGAATTAGGATGCTCGTCATCATCTCCACTTAAGAATGTAAAAGTAGGAATTAAGATAATAGTTAATATGTACATCAGAGGTGAGAGGTATAATATAATAAACCTGCCTGCCTCCATCTTAGGCTTCAAAGTCATAGAATAGTTAAAAAAAATCATTCCTATTTAAGATTAAATGAGTTTCTGAAGGATGGGGTTATACCCTACCTATAAAGCTTAACTAAAAATGGTTCTGTATTGCCTGTTCCAGGAAACAACTATGCTTCTCTCTATTTGCTATTTGCGTGCCAAATGTCCCATTTGGAGATACCTTATTCCTGAGCTATAAAAACTCTTATCTTCTTCATGACTTCAGTAAATGGACTTTCTTCAACTATGATTGAAATTTACATGTGCTACCCTAGATGGCCTTGTTATTACAAAAACAAATTTTATTACATCAACAGATATATATCGTCTTGAATCAACAGGCATTCCAAAAAGCCAAATATGTCAGATCTCATTAAAAAAATTCTCAGAATATTTAGAAGACTAATAGAGACTTCCAAAAAAAAGTATCTAAAATTCTTTGCCAAGTTAGATTCTTTACTAAAATTGTTGGTTTGAGAACTCTGCTTCTTCCCAGTAACTCATTTTGTCTGTAATCACTTTCGTGAACTGAGACCTTGAAATGTTCCAGAGTGACTGCAGTAATTCACTATAATAAAATACTAATGACAAGGATCAATTTAATCTGAGGACTCTCTGCCTTGCTTCACTTTAAAAGGATCACTTGAGAATGTTCTCTTAGTTGCCATTATACATTGGCAGAAACCGATAAAGAAGGATGAGTAGGGTTGTTTCTTCCTCCAGTTCTGACACTTTGTTTTCTCCTGATATACAACCACTCTGGTAGAAGGAACATCTAATCTCCCTCTGACCTTTCTCCATTTGGGTGTGAGCCCCACAGCAATTCTAAACTGTCATACTGAAGAGTTCTGAAAGAAGAGTGAGAAAATTCGGCAGATATTTCACCCAGCTTCATGGCAAACTCAGGGACAGTTTAGAGCACTGTGGTCATAGAAATTAGATACAAACCATCAGCCTTCCTCTCATGACCACAGAAGCAGATAGTATGTACTGGACACAGGTTAGGGCCTGGGGTTAATTACTGGGAAGCATTTTGAAAGAATTATCATGTGTCTGTGTGTCTAGATTAGTTGGAAATGTCACTTGTTAGCTTGAGCAATTAAGATATTTTGTTTTTCAGGTAAATCAACACAGAATTACTAAAAATGTAAAGACATATTTATGTGAACAAAGTCAAAGGGGAGTTATATATTTGTTCTTAGATGACAAGATTAAAATCACAACTCTAAAATGCTTACCTGAAATCCACCATTATTCTCACAAAATAGCTCTGATTCTCATGACTAGCCAACTTTCCATGTCTTTGTACTTAAACGGGGTAATTATTTAAATGTATGCATTCCAACTTCTCAGATTACTGAATACTCGAGTGTAATGTTTCTAACTTGCAAATGCATGCTTTTATTTAACAACCAGGAAGTAGTATAATTATATAACTCTATTGAACTGGAGAGGTTAGGTGGTCATTCAGGACTAGGACAATTCAACAAATTATTAAGTATGAAAATGGTGTTTGCATACTTGTGTAAATTTATAGAAAAATGAAAAAAGCTAAGTTAAAAAAGTGTATATATGCTTTGTCTGTTCATGTATAAGGATTAGGTAAAGGAAAAAGAAAGGAGGTCCATGATATGAAAGGTTATGAAATAAAACTGAATAATAATATAATATTGAACATTAATGTTCTTTACAAAAAGTGTTTATGTTATGAATCATGAATGAGGTTCAATTTTAAAAATAGGTGCTATAATGACATTTCTGAAATTCAAAGACAATCTTTAGTAATGGTGCTAAGGTAAAAAGGACAAAATTATCTTCCCAGTGCTTATTATAAGTAACATCCAAGAATCATTCTCAAATCATTACTTCTTTTTCACACAACTAAAATCATGGTAAATATGTCTGTTTGTATTTCATTCTTAAGTTCTCAGTTTTTTCTTCAGAAATGAACTTAGTGAAATGAATGGCTTAAAATGGAATAGATGTTTTTATTTGTTCACTCACCCATGCATTTTCACACATTAATGAATCACTGTAATTAGGACTGTAAATTAGTAGCTGGGGGAAATTAGCAACTACAACAACAAAAAAAATGAGGCAGTATGCACTTAGCTACCCCTGATACTTTGAAGTTTAATAATGCTAACTGCAAGTAAGGAAATAGTTCAAAATTTGAAACCAATTACTTTCCCTCACTGGGCATACCAAGAAACTTAAAAAGAGGGCTGTTTCATGTGTTCATGTGACTGACTTTCCTGAATAAATAATTCCAAAAGAAAATATTATATCCAATGTAACTGAGAAGTGCCTTTACAATTCACTTCTTTTCATTCTTGTACCTTGTCAGTGTGCTGCCTACTTTAGCAGAGGGAAATTATCAAGGAAATGAAGGCTTGCTCCTTGAATGCCCATTCCTAAGAATCATACCTGTGCCATGCCCGTGACAATCCATTTAGTTCCATTTATAGCACCAAAGCCAGAATACCATGACACAAATATTAGAAACTTGGTTCTATCTCTTTCAAAAACC
>LOEQ01005694.1:152748-181285 GCA_001685075.1 Bramus lutescens
TCTATATATTTTGGAGATCAGACCTATGTCTGTTGTGTGGTTGATGAAAATCTTGTCCCAATCAGTAGGTTGCCTATTTGTCTTAATGACAATGTCCTTTGCTTTACAAAAGCTTCTCAGTTTTAGGAGGTCCCAATTATTCAATGTTGCCCTGTTGTCTGTGCTGCTGGGGTTATACGCAGGATATTAAATATATATAAATCCCAGACCTAACCTTTTGAAGTGTATTTTATAGCATAAAATTGTAATTATTGATGCAAAATCCCTTAAAATATTTAATGGTATTAAATGGTATTACCTTATTTTTAAATTTTATGTAAAATTAGAAGCAGCCAATTATCAGCGTTACACACTCAGCACAGGTAACAAATAACTACCAGGCTGGTCATTAAATTCTGCCCCAGGTAAAAACATCTTTCTGATTTGGGCATTTTATTTTATGCAAGACATCTTGTCCACATTGACATGGATATAATATGAGTCAAATTGTATTATAGTATGTATCTGTGTTTCTAATATTTTAAATATCCTCTATAAATTAGCTCTCCATTCCTAAATACTGATCATCTTAATAGAACCAGTAGATAATCACAAATTCATTACCATTGAAGGATACACATCAGGTTGGTTTTAGTACTATGTGATTACTCAATGAAATAACATCTAAAAATTAACCTCATTTACAAGGAGTGTATGTCAGTGCTACAGCCCTTTATATATGTATTCATTTAAATATAAATGCTTATAGAAATATAAATAATTATTACAATATTTATTTATTGTAATTGTCTTATTTATTTCCAGAGTATGTTTTATGTTAATACTCACTGCATATAAATCACATAAGAACAATATTTACTTCTAATATAATTTAAATATAAATTTACAAGAGTAACTTGCAACTTTCTCTTTAATATTTTCTTTATAACCATCTCCCCTGGAAGTGTCTTTTATCTGACATTTTCTAAGTATATAATGAAATACATTTTTCTTCTGTAATTTTTCCATACCCTATAAGTACCCAAGTCTGTAATTTTAATGCATTTGCCCATTTTTTTTTCAAAATTTCCTTTGGCCTCTTGCTCTTTTATATATAGTCACCTGAAGATGTGGGTCCTTTCTTTTAGCACCCTATATTGTCCTAAAATACCTAAGAGAATCAGAGTCTAACGGCATAGCTGTGCCACTTTTAAGTAGCTATGGACATAATGCCTCATTAGTGACTTAAGATAGTGAACCTTAATTACTTTAACTATCTGTCAGCCTGTCTACACACAACCACCAATGGCACCTGGATGAAGCTGTGTTCCCTAGATTACAGAAGCTATAGGATTCCTTGACTCCAGCTTTGCGTTGTCTCTGAGAGAAGATCTCCCCTCCCCCAGTTCTGATCCTGCTTTTCTGCATGGGCCCTTGTGATTCTTTTAGTCCATGTGAAAAATATCCTCTATCATATCTTTATCTTCACCAACTCAGAGACTCCATTAGTTTTTGTCCTCATGTTCACATTCCGGAGGTTAGAGATGCAACAGTGTTATGTAACACCTATGCTACTCGTGACATTGACCATGACATCCATTTGTGACAGAGGAACACCCAGGTCTTCACTATTGACAAATTCAAATCTACTTTATTCTTCCTGTTCTTCTCCTAATCCCTTCTCAGAAACTGAAAACAAATAACACCAAATTATTTGTAATTTTTTCTGAAAATATTTTCTTTGTGTTCATCTTCTTGACTCCTTTGCTGCCTTCTGCCTACAAATGAATTTTCAGTCTTTTTCTACCAGACTAATTCCTAGTCATCCGTGTATTATTTTAATTACAAACCACTTTAAACATATGGCAAGATTCAGAAAATAACAAAACAGACCCCCCATCCTAACAATTCCCAAGATTGAACAGATGTTAACATTGTAATGTACTTTTCTCAAGTCTCTCTGTTTCTCAGAGAAATGAAATATCAACGAATCATTAATGCCCCTATACCCACCACCTGCCTTAGAGTATCATCTGAACACATCACTCATCAAATGCGCATATTGTAGTTTTAGTATGTATAAACATGAAACACAAATTGATGCATATAGCAATCTAAATTTTCCCCCCAATATTACTTTCTTCCAAATAAATACATACCTTCCAACATTTGTATTTATCTCTATAACATTATTCTACATATAAGCACTTTTCCATCAATGTAGTATATATATATAATATATATATATATAATATATTATATATTAGCTTTTAGAAAGGAATTGAGGGAGCAGGAGAAGAAACTGCTAAGACCTTAAGGTGCTTCTTTGTTTCAGTTATGTTTTAGAGAACAAAAATGGGTTAAACCAGCTGAGACAATGTAGGTCCACCTTTGGCTGCCTCTAGCATAAAATATTTTCATTGTAATATCATGGTAGAATTACAGTGTGTCTCAAGTGGGTTTTTCTGTGTGCTATGTTTGAACATCTGGTGAGGAAGCATGATATCGAATAGAACATGCTAGGAATCTTCCCACCTCTATATTTTGTGATAGCTTTCCCTGTAAAAAGTCCTTTCTTTCTTTGTCAAGGTAGAGTCTGATTTTGGACTGATTACCACTGTGTTTCTATTATTTAGTACAAGTTATAAACCTTCATGGTTTCATCTCTTCATTGTGCTTATTGGCCTTACATTTATCAAGGTCTAACCCCTTGTCTTTGTTAAAAATTTATTAATAATTTTGTATATATGTTGCTGTCGTATGGTGTTGCAATTACCACTGCTGCAAACTATCTTTCTCAGAGGTGTAGTATAATCCAAGTGAGATGCCTAGGAGATCAGTTTTCTTCTCTACTTGATACTTTCGAATTATTTTTCAATATTACAGGACTATTTATATTTCTCTATCTCAAAACAATATTACTATTATTTTAAAAAATTAATATGTCCAAGTGAGTTAGTGGTTGTCCACATTCCAACCCTCACATGGTGGCCGCTCCTGTCAGTCTTCTTTGCTGACCAAGGTTACAGCACCTTATGCTGAATACACTATAAAGCTTAGTTGCAAAGTGTATAGAAACTAAGCTTAAACAGAGCTGGAAACTTCCTCCCTAATGACTAGTTTTCATGATTAAAAGAACTATTTTGGCTACTAGATAAGAAAAGACATTAATAGTATCACCCAGCTGTAAACTCTAGAATCTACAATATTGAAAACAGTCAAGATGTTTCAAGAATGCAATAGTGGCAGAGTGGTTATGGGGTAATCATCTATGCCACCAGAACTTGTACCTGATACTTCAAAACTGGTTAAAATACTTGACCTATAAGGTCTTGCACATTAGGGACAAACCTACTGCTATTGCATAGTTAAATTGTCCTAGTTCAAAGTTGCCATCAAAATAATTATGTTTATACTCATAAAAGTTACTGTTTAGCTACTCTCAGCTCTAATCAAAGAAACTTTTTCTTTAAAATGAATAGAAGCATATGAAGAGATACATGAGTGCTCAAAATATTTAGAATAATTGGCATTTGAGAGTGAAGCCTAAACTGGACATTTGTACAACATGGTCTAATTAGATAAGGATCAGGATAATCACAATGGGGGCGGTTCAGAAAAAATTAAGATCTTGAATATAGGGATTGCAAAATGCTGTTTTATGTGCATGGTACAGCCAATGTTGCCATGGTCTCATGGTGGTTTGATTGCCTGCAATGGGCTTATGCAAGACTGAGCTTATCAATAGTTAATAAATAATAAAAATGACGTAAAATGATGTGGGTGATTTGACAAAGTAGGGATAAA
Organism: Bramus lutescens; assembly: GCA_001685075.1. Taxonomy (NCBI): domain Eukaryota; kingdom Metazoa; phylum Chordata; class Mammalia; order Rodentia; family Cricetidae; genus Bramus; species Bramus lutescens. The sequence goes on from LOEQ01005694.1 coordinate 156,535, forward strand.
AGTCATCAGAATGTATTAAACAAGGCTCAGGGAACATCACTAAAGACAGGACTGAATTGGTAAGAGCAGAAGAACAAGTACAATAACAGGAAGTTGATGTCTCCTTGCCTTGACAGGGTTACTGCAGACATAAAATGCCAACAATGTGCTTGCCAAAAGCAAGCACTAAAAAGTGATAACATTTTTCAACATGCTTTCAGGTTGGGGAGAACATTTTACAAGGGTCTACTCTCCTTTTTAGAAAGCTATTGGTAGTTGATGAATGCTGAAGAATAGAAACAGTTTCCTCCAGGAATGAGCCTTCTCTATACAATCCAATCCCAATGGATCAGAAACAAATACATGAACAGAAAATCAACACTAAATTTTAGATAAAAGTTTTTTTTCCTTCCCAGTCCTGCAGCCATTCAGTCCCAAAGAAACACACAGAAAAATCATATTAATTATTAACTGTTTGACCTATTGTCTCAGGCTTATTATTAACTAGCTCTTACAACTTAAATTAACCCATAACTCTTGTCTGTGTTTAGCCATGTGACTTGGTATGTTTTCTCAGCAAGGCATTTTATCTTGCTTCCTCTGCATCTGACTTGCAACTACCTCTCTGCCTTTCCTCTTCCCAGAATTCTCCTCATCTGGTCATTCCACCTATATTACCTGCTTGGCTGCTGGCCAGTCATCATTTAATTAAACCAATATAAATGACAAATCTTTACAGTGTACAAGAGCGCTATACCACAACACTAAATCAAGTCAGTAGGTTTGTATCTGTGTTTATGTATATGTATGTAAATAATGAAGATGTAGGTGGTATATGTGTACATAAAACAATAATGTTTATAGAAAAAGATATCATGGATCCATGGAATGGGAGAAAAAATTGGATTAAGAAGAGAGTGGGATAAAAATTATATAAATTCTGTATTTTCCTACATTTTCAAAAATATAGATATTATAATAAAATTCAAACCTTATTTGTAAAATCAGAAAAAAAGAACGTGTATCAAATCTCAAATCTCTTCTCTCTTACTTAATACAATTCTTTGAACCTTGACTGGAGGAATAAGTCAGGAACATAGGTAGTAATTATACAAATTGAAAGGAAGAACTCAATTATCCTCATTTATATATGATGTGATCCTACCTAGTTTTGGAATCATACTCCATCATTAAAGTCTGATTTTACATCTCTTATCAGTCAGATTTCTTACTATTTTAAAAAGACAAATAGCAATAAATGAAGATAATGATATAGTGGAAACAAATTGTCTTAATCTTTCTAGTACTATGACTAAACACCATGACCAGAAGAAAATTTATCTAGAATATCGTGAATTGTAGTCTACTTTGTGAGGCTTATGAGGGAACTCAGGGTAGGAACATGGAGGCAGGAAATCAAGCAGTAGTCATAAATGAATATTGCCTTCTTGTTTGTTTGTCCTGGATTTCTCACCTTTCTTTCTAATAAGTCCCAGGCCCACCTGCCCAGGAATGACACCACACAAAGTAGTCTAGACCATTCCACATTAATCATTGATCAAGAAAAATCCCACAGACATTCCTACAGGCCAGTCTGTTGGTGGTATTTTCTAAATGAGATCCCGCCTTCCAGTTAACTGGGACTAATGTCAAGATGACAACACAAAACAAAACAATAAAATAAAACAACCAGGGCAAAACCCCTATATAGTGTTGGTAGAAATTTCCGGCCAGTGGAGAAATCATTGAGGATATCCAAAGTTCAGTGTCCATACAACTCCTAGTGCTAGCAGCTAAGAGGTTCCTAAACTCTATCTCCTGAAACCTAATTCCATGGTTCCCTATATCCCTTCAATGAAAAGTAAACATCCACCAGACTATCAGCCAACAAACCCATTTTTACTCAACCAACTTCCCACTGTCAGACAAACACTAATGAAAAATAAAAAAAACGTTACAAATATCAAAGGCAACATGTCTGTTCCAAAATATTATCAGTCTGGAACCAACATACCTCCATGAAGATCACCTGATCTATTTACAGAAAAGAACAAGAATAAGAAGAATTATTATCGTCCAGGCAGTCCTCAAACTCATGATCCCCCTGCCTCCACCACCTTAAGCAAATCCTACAGGTGCATGTCTTGCCTTATTGCATCTTGTTCTGTAGTGTTCCACTGACATTCATGGAAGGCCTATTCTTTTCAGCGGTTGGGGTGAATTAAGAGGGGGTGAATCATGGAACTAGGTGAAAGAAGGGCAGAGATCTCTGGGAGGAGTGGAAGAAGGGGGTACTGTAGTCAGGATGGAGTATATGAAAAAAGACATGAATATACTCCAAGTGTAATGATTATGGATTTTCCTCTAAATTAAAGTGAAGCAATATAAAGCCTACAACTAGAGTAAGATCCCGATAGATCACTTTGTAGAATATACCTAGATAATCTATGCTAACACATTAGAGGGTAACCATTTATATTCCGATACTATTTGAAATAGTCAAGTTCTGGAATCAATCTAGGTGTCTGTCTTAGTTTCTCCATTGCTGTGGAGAAACACAGTGACTAAGGCAACTGATAAAAGAGAAAATATATTTGGAGTTTATGGTTCCAGAGCCATAAGAGTCCATACTGGGAGTATGGTATGGAAGCATTGGACAGATGGAGAATCAGAGAGCTCTCTTTCATTCACAAATAGTGAGTAAAGTGAGCTAACCTTAAATAATCTGAGAGGTTTGAAGCCTCAGCTCCCACCCCCAATGAAATATTTTCTTCAGCAAAGCCAATCCTCTCCCCTAATGCTCACTACCTGGGGACCAAGAATTCAAATGCCTGAGACTTATGGTGGGAATTCTCATTCAATCTACCACATCATTTATCAACAAATGAATGTATAATCAAAATGTAGCATACATATATATATATATGCTTTATTAATCTATGAAAATAAAATTGCATCACTACAGGATAACATACATATCTGGAAACTATAACATGAAGTGAAATAATTTAGACTTAGAAAGACAGATGAGTTAATTTTGTCTCATATGCAGGAACCACCACACATACACATATACACACATTCAGGCAAATATTCACATGGGGCACATATACACACATATAAACACATAAACACATGCAATTTTCCACTCCCAGTGAGGATCATCTTGGATGGATTTATGACGTAAGAGTAGAAATATCTCTGCTCTCTATCTAGAACACAGAAGTAGACTATGTGATAGGGAGAGAAGGCATGATAAAGCCTTTAGGGTGCATATTGTCAAAGAGAATGCAATACTGAAGTGAAAACGTCACTGAGAACAATCATGTTGTACAAAGAAAATATAATAATAAAAATCAGTGAAACAATCCTTATAGTGTAAAATTAATTATATCTTATGCTTTTCTTAATAAATATTAATGTGCATTGCACATAGTTTACTTACAGGTATAATGTGTATATGTTTATAATGTGAGGTATGGAGTTAAAGAGTTATAAAACATTTCTAAAATTATTTGATAACCTTGACTGTTTACAAAAATGACATTTTATTCATTTCTAAGTCAAATGTATATTTAAGAATACTAAATGTTTTATTTTAGTTAAAATATTTGTAATTTGTTTTTATAATATATAATATATATTATGAGACATTATGGTATTTATGATGTGAAAATAAGTCCATGGAGAAAGCTGTGTGAATGAGGTGCTTCTCTGCTTTAGCATCTCTGTAATAATAGTTTCCCTCTGTAAATGGGCATAGAATCCATATTAATTATATATAGCCATGCCGTCTTAGGGACTTTCCTCTTAAGCATGAAATGGTAAATGTGCTCTGACCTTGCTGAAATGCTCCAGGTTAGCTCCTAATATTCTTCTGTATGTTCTTTAGCAAACGTGGACGTGATGAAGGGAACTTGAGATTGCCAGGTGTGGATTATGAGCCATTATGAGTTAGGGACAAACACCATCTACTTCAGCTGCCATTTGGCTGAAGTACTGAGAAGGATGTGCTTAGTACAAGAAGAATGTGATTGGAATAGGTCAGAAAATTAACTGCAATTTTCACAGCATGCTGGTGATTCTACAACACCTACAGAAAGAATTGTGTTGTGAAGCCTCTGAGTTCTTTCAACACTTTGACTGGGGACTCTAGAATTCTGATTATGCCATGTAAGCACGTATTTCAGTGTTACTCTTAAGCAAATCCTTCAAGATGAGATATTTTGCTTCATGCTTGAAAATCCAGGACCTAACACAGTGTTATAACATCAAATAGGTGATAGTTACAAAGAGAAAAAAGAATGGAGGAGGAAAGATATTAATAAAGAGAAAAGGTCAAAAATAACATACGCTAAGAAATGTCACATGCGTTCCAATATATCAGCAAGTTGTAGATGGAGTCGGCACAAAAATTTCATTTCCAGAAATTTCTAGTCAACTGCACTGCTGTTATTTCTATGTTCATAACTGAAAAATAGAATTGTTTATGTTACTGTTTAGAATAAGGTTCTAATGGAACTGGAAGATGAAAGAAACAGGAATTGATTTGCTGTCTTATTGAGTAGTTCATGGAAAGCATTAGCTTTAAATGTGGCTGATCTCTGAACTCCAGGCTTCATCATTAGGCTTCAAGCTCCATTTCTTCGCAATCTCCTTTGCCTCTCCTCCGGTCTCAAGGCTGTCTTCACATTGGAATTCTTAAAGGAACCACATGTGTGCAGCTATCTATGAGCTTCAAAGCTCACAACTTAACGTCCAGAGAAAGAATCTCTACTTCAAAAGCTGATAATGGAGACACAAGAAGAATAGTCTGATCAGCCAGTGGATAGTCCATGATACCTGAAGAGTTCTGACTGTGTACAATACTCTCTGTCTGGAAGGTGGGATTCATTGATTTACTTCAATAAGGATGAGTTGGGTTGTATAAATCCATCCCAAGCCATGAGACTTAAAGAAATTACTAATTTCCCAAGAGAAAATTGGAAAGCTCCTTCCAAGAAGGAAAATCAAATCCAGACAATGGTACTTATAGTATATATCACTATGAAGAAACCTCTTTCTTGCCTGTACTGGACTCTAGCCTGTGTGGTAATAACAGACTTTCATTATTTTTCTAAGTAAGCTCTAAGTTCTTTTTCCACTGAGTGATTGCTGCTAATGTTACCTTCCACACGACATATCAGACATATTCTACCACCAGTCATTTCCTTCTCATTTACATTCTAATTCAACCTAGCACAAACATATGTAGAATTTTCAAATATCTTATGACAGTTCTATGCTTTATTTGCTAGATCTAATTAATCACTTATTTAGTCTGTTCTACACATTAATCTGTTGAGCTAGTATCTCAAGCCATTAGTAAAACTTCATTTCTATCCAATTTATAGACCAGGCTGCCTGGTTGTAGCACCTAACACATAACTTCCTCTACCAAGTCTCTCAGTGAATTATGAGAGGACTCTCCTGGTACCCTCAATACTCTGCACTTTGTCTGAGAGAGGTATGTAATTAATGAATTTACACGTATTCCCCCATCCCTGCCTTCCGCTGATCTAATGTAAACTGTCCTCCTGTTGATGTCAACAAAGCACACTTAGCAAAGGCAATGCCCAAGTTCCTGCTTGGACTCAGCTGCAACAACTCATTTTCTTTGTGGAGATTTGAAAACTTGTCAACAATAGCCGCCACAGAACCGTGGAGCTTAAACAGACGTTAGAGTTGATATAACCCTCTCCACTCCTTTGAGGACTTGGCACAGATTTTCAAATTTTTGACCTCAACTCACCCTCTGGCAATGTTAGCGTTGATTCAATGTGTATTATCTTTCTTATATTTTTGGCACATTTGGAATATTTTTATAATTATAATAATTATTATTTTTCATTCCCCTCGATTTTATTACGTTTATTTTCTTGTATGTGGGCAAATAAGAAAAATGACTTCTTTTTTCTTTAATCCTTAGAAGACAGTGGAGTAGGAAGATAAGATATCATCTTGGCAGATTGTAGGAAGGAAGGAAGGCATGTGTGTTATAATACCTCACAGATGTAGAAGCTCTGTACTTAAGGGTCTCTTGTGTGTTCATTCCATCGAATCTCAGAAAAGCCCAGTGGGTTTGGAAGGTCAGAACTCTGACATAATCTGTGTACTGTCACATGTGCATGCTGGTCCAAGACTCACTGAACAGACTAGAAGCAAGTCCAGTGTATTTCTTCAGCTGCCTCCCTTCCCTCAGGAGTATAGGAACAACTCTGGGGGGGACTGACATTCTCATTCATCCATTGATTTTTACTTGCTTATTTCCAGATGTTTTATTGTGACATTTTCTTTACTGTTAAATTGCGGTGAATTGTTGGACAAGTGTTCTGTGCCCTAGTGGTTTTGTCTGACAATCACTGTCCAAATCTATGAAAGGGAAATTGTTGAGAAATGCTAAGAATTTAAAAATTCTAAAAATTCGAGAAACTTGTTGAATATGCTGCTGAATCATCATGGCAGACTACTTAGTGAGAGAAAGCATTGCTAGTGACAAGTCATAGGTACCTTGCAGAAGAAGCCATTCATAGCAACAAGACACAAGCTCTTCAGTTTTCACTTAGCCTAAAGTAGAGCAGAGTGATTCTCTGAGAACCTGTGACCCTTAAATTAGAACACAGAAGAACAGATTTGTCATTCCTCTCCAGAAACTCTGTTAAACATCTGAGCAGGTAGTAAAATACAAAAGCAGATTTATACCAATTTGTCTTTACACCATTGTCACTTGGACTGTGATCTGCAGTAAAGAAATGAAACTCAACATCTACTTCTCAGCCTCTTCAGTAGACAAATTTGGCCATAATACTCAGTCTAGGCTAGAAGATCTTTACAATAAGCATACTTCAGAGTGTGCTCTGAGACAAATTATACTCCCCAATGAGTCACAGAGGACTATGTAATCTGTAAAGAAATATAATGGTCATTCACGTACTTTCCTTGATAAATTATAAAATAGAAATGAGATACACTTGATAGCCTTAATTTTTTATCTGAATATATTTTATAATTCCACATTGAGAATGTTGCGTTAGGAAGATCCTCGACTTTATTTATGGATTCCGTATACACATATCTTGTGAGGTAGGTTTATTTTGATCACGACAGTTTAATCTTGGAAATTCCAGTGTCATATAGTGTGTTTAACTACATTAACTTCACTAGGAAAATTAATGAATAAGGATAACCACAAAAGAGAACCAGCTCATCTCTCATTTCATTTCAGATGTTGTGTGTCCAGACAGATCTGCTAAATATTATGGTCTTTTTACTCTCCACACTTACAAAGTATGAGCACAACCTATCAGCATATGGAAAGACTATCTGATCATCTTGTAGTCTGGGTAGTATATAAGAAAATGCTGACACAAGTGTTTTCAAAAACTGGGTTTCAAGCAGTGAGGATCTATGAGGTCCTTGGGGACATTGCAAGCCTTCAGACTGAAAATTGAAGTTACAACATTAAGTAGAAAGTGGATATTTGATGTTGGATGCTGCTCCCTCCTACTAGAAAACTTGAAAAGTCCCTTTGCCCTCTGATTTATGGTCCGGTCAATCCAAGACACCTAAAGAAGGTGAGTTTTAGATAGACACACTTCCCCTATATAGCCCACTGCTTCATTGCACAGTCTCAAAATACTTATCTTCCATGTTTAGGGTAAGCTTTAGATTCCTGGCCTCCCAGACCCAAATAATTACACAGAAACTATATTAATTACAACACTGTTTGGACAATGGCTCAGGCATATTTCTAAATAGCTCTTACATCTTAAATTAACCCATTTCTATTATTTTATATTTTACCACAAGGCTTAATGTTTACTGGTATGGTTCTGGTATCTTTCACTTTCAGCAGCTACGTCGTGTCTGCCTGATTCAGCTTTCTTTCTCCCTGTATTCAGATTATTTTTCTGCTTAGCTACATTCTGCCCCACCAAAAGCCAAAGCAGTTTGTTTACGGTAGCATACAGAGAGGGATCCCATGTCATATTCACGGAGTACACGATGTTTTAGGAAGTAAAAGGGCTGTTTGTGTTGCATGTATATGTTTCTAGTGTGTAGTGATATTTCATTTGTAGTTTAATAAATAAAAATTGACTGAAGATCAGAGAGTAAAACAGCTGCATTGGTCAGCCCTACAGACCAGGCAGTGGAGACACATATATTTAATCCCAGTAGTCATGCTAATTTGACATAGAAACTAGGTGGTAGTGGTGCACACCTTTAATCCCAGACGGAAGGAGACAGATCTCAGGCCTAGTCTCATTCTGAGGATTCCTGGAGGCAGGATCGCCATTTTCAGACTGAGGTAGAGGTAAGAGCCAGTGGCTGGCTGCTTTGCTTTCCTGGTCTTCAGGTTGAACCCCGATATCTATGTCTGGTTTTTATTAATTATGCTATAATGGTGTTTATATTTGTGTGGACGTATGAGGCCAGAGGTTGATTTGAATGGCTATGGTGGTTAATATTAAGTTCCAACTTGATACAGAAAAGAATGACCCAAGGAAACAAGTTTCAGTTGAGAGATTACTCAGAACAGGTTGTCGGTAAGAAAGTCCAAGTGCCTTTATTATTAATTGAATTGATGTGGGAAGACTAAGCCCTCTGTAGGTGTCATTATTCTCTAGTAGCATGTAAGTTCTGAACTATACAAAATAAAGCACGTTAGATGCAAGCAAGTGAAGCAAGCAAGCAATATGAGCACATGCATTTTTCTCTCTTCTTGACTTTGTATATGATGAGACAAATTGCATGAGTTCCCGTATTGACTTCTGCTTAATGGTAAAAGGTAACCTGGAATTGTATACTGAGTATACCCTTTCTTCTCTAGTTACTTCTGTCTAATGTATTTTATCACAGAAATTGAATTGAAAATTGAAGAGGTGTCTTTGTCTACTGTTCTCCACCTTTTATTTTGGAAACAGGGACTCTCACTGAACCTGGAGTTTTACTATTTCAGCTAGATTAGTGGTGGAAGGGTTGGGCAGGGAGAGAGAGAGAACTTCATGGATTCTGTCTTAGTCTACCTCCTAATGAAAATTGTGGGATTAAAGACAATATATACCTGTTAGCTTTTATATTTGTGCAAAGGAACTGTAATCAGATATACCTGCTTCCACAGTAAGCAATTTATCAGCTGAGCCATGTTTATAACACCTTATTTTTTATTCAATTCTTTACAGATTCTAGGAAAAAATTCAATACTAGACAGTAGTCCCACTCTTGATTAACAATGTTTTAAAGTTATTGGAATTATGGTCTTCATTCCTTGGAGTAAATAGCATTCTTTACTTTCCCTTGTGAAAACAGATGAATCCATGTGGACTACATAAGTGTTTGAGCAGGACACAATGCACAGAATCTAACATAAATAATTTGATTGAATAAAGTGATGGTAATACTTCAAAATTCACTCTCGATCATGGAAGAATGAATTTTGTATAAATTTGTTGGAAGATGTATTAAGAAATGTATAGGAAGTGAAATCTGATGACCTATTAATACTGTTAGCATGTTAAATATCCATTTCAATACATTTAACTTAGTCAAAGGTGTAAAGGTGTGTAGCTTATCAACTGCTAAGGACTTCACATTTGGAAATCTTGCTAGCTCTTGCCTTTTCCTATTTTGTAATTGTGTTGCATACCAATGTGTCTGTGTATATAAATGGGCACCGTCTGTATTTTGCTGTGCTATCTGCTTCAGTTTAAATGTTTGTTTACAAATCAGCACACACAGTTTTGAAATTTAATAAGTAAATGAGTGCTTTCTATATAGATTATGATACTTAAAATTTGCTGTAACGTTTCTGTAGTGATTTAACATCCTAAAGTATAATATATTCTGTATAAAGTCATAATTGTCCTTTGTATCTCCAAACGGTATACCTAAAGGAATGCTTTTGTGAATTATACAAATTATCCATTTAGCTTAATTTATTTTTAAAACATATGTTTAAATTTATTGTAATTTTTTACAAATAACTTTAAATGTCAAAACTTTTCAATTAAAAAGAAAATGTTCTCTATGTAGCCATGATATAAACTAGTCATGTGTGTATATGACAGAAAAAGTGTGGGCATATGTGTAGAAATTGATATTTGCGTGTTCAGCTGAGTGCATGTGAGAAAGAGTGGCAGTGTGTGCATGTCAGAAACAATGTGAAAAAGATGCAAAGATAGTATGCGTGTGTGAGTGAGTAATAGAAAATTTGCATTTATATGTGTGTGTGAGAGAGAAAGAAAGAGAGAGAGAGAATTTTTTGTTGAAAAGAGATGTTTGTATGTCTATGTATGCACGTGTTTTGAGCATGTGAGTCTGTGTGTGTGTGTGTGTGTGTGTGTGACATCTGTGGTGCGCTATGAGGTGTATGATGTGGAAAATGTATTTATATTATAACTTCTTTTTCTCATCCTGAGTTAAGCAAGCAATATGTAAGAATCTCATACGAATAATTAAGAGGCACAAAAATTATTTGGCAATGAATATATGTGCTTTGAATTATTTAGTTCAAATAAAACATTCCTTGTAGTCAAATATCTGTGTTTATAGGGCATACTTTAAAGAAAGCACACAATTAAAAATACCCCTTACATATTTTTTTAGAATATGCAATACTGATTTAAAAAACAGGCAATATAGAAACCTTAAAGTTTTATTTATATATGGTAGAAACATAGAAAAATATGTGCAAATATCGAGATATACACGAGGTACGTGAGAGTTGCTTTAGTGCTAAATAATTCTATGTATTTTAGTTTAGAATATGTATTTTCTTATTATCATACCCATATTTCATACTCTCTTTATGAGTTATTTATCATTTTCTATGTTTTTAGATAAAGCAATTTTAAATTTACAGAAAAGTTGCTACAAATTTGTTTTTTTTTCTAAGAAACATTTTTTATTACTATTGTTACACATTTCCATTAAAAATAAGATAATATACTGCATCTGCTTTAATTGTGCATGTTAGCTATAAGAAGTTATTTGAATTACTACATTCTAGCCACAATTATTTCGTTAAACAGAGGTTGTCAATATACAGTGCCTCTGTTTGAAAAAAAAAAGGTATCTAGATGCTTTGTAACAATGGCATGCGTAACTCAGGTATCACAGCGCCTAAATTTCAATCTCTAATGCAACAGAAGAACAAGTAAATGTGCACACAAACTGTTTATCCATGTTTGCTGACATATATATCTAATTTTTGCACCTAACAGAGAGAGACAGGATAACCATCATTCAAGGTAATCCTTAGATGGATACCAAGTTGAAGACCAGCCTGGGCTGCAAGGAGAACTGGTTTCAAAAGTCAACAATTTTTTTTCTTTTTGATTACAATAATAAGGATTACAAAATATTCCAAATCTATGCGTGACTCAAAGATTTTTTTCCTAAAACTTTTGGTATTAATCCAAATTTGAAGGCATTTATTAAAAGTGAAGTGAATCAGAAAACATGACAATAATATTATATTCATTTTGTAATGCCTGGTTTTGGAATTAGTACTAATAAAGTTTTTTTTCTAAGAGTAGAAAAAACATGTATATTAAATACTTTAAAGTTATTTTAAGCATAGAATATATATAATAGATGTTTTCAAAACTTCATGAAGTATCTTTCAGGAATATTGTGGTTCATTTGAACCATGTAGAAATTCACTTTAGCAATATGATGGTACAGTTCAAATAATCATCAAATAAAGCTGATGATAAACTTGAAACTCCTATAGATTCAAAAAAGTCATTCCGCATTTAAATATCCCCAGAGTTTATTTCTTCACTTTGTCCTGAGAGACAATTCCTGTCAAAATCCTCTACTATCACTGAATTCTGGATGACCGTCAACCTCAATTTCCTCTTTATTAACTGGGAGTGGTTCAGGCTTTCTGATGTCAATCTGGGCATTTCTCCCCCAGCCTTGATATTTACATCCTGTAAGTACTTGTAAACAATTACCACATCTCCCACTTAGCTGTCTGCTAGCCAAGCTCAACAGATTGAGATCCTTTAATCTTTTCTCATAAATCAATCTCTCCATTCCCTTAATTACTCCTGATGTTCAGTGCTGAACATCTTCCAACCCGCTCATCGTGTTTCTAATACACAGCGTCCCAGAACCAAAGCATTTCGGTAATGGCTTCATGTGAAAATTATGTTTATTCAATTGAAATAACCACAGCAGAAGATGTTTTCCTCAGCATTCTGCTTTCTGTGCTGCTACACAGAGGGGAAACATATCCATAGAATCCTCATTATCACGTGTTCCTGGTTTACTCCTTTACAGGGCTAGGAAATGAGAGAAGACCAGTGGCTTTTAGATTGTATGGATGGACAAGAAGCATGTCCATCTGAATAAAGGAGAAAAAAATCAAGATGCTGTTGCCTAACGTAAGGAGGAGAATGAATTACATTTCATATACGTTTCACCAAGATTTTTTCTCCCAATACTACTGTCCAATCCGTTCCCCCTCACCAGAATTATTCATATTTGAACTAATTCTGTACTCCAGTCTTTGCAGTGATAGTTGACATATAAATCTAGCAGTGTTCACATTAAGATCTTCCTTAGTGTCATCTTAATCACAAACATTAGTAGTGTTAAAGGAAATGGGAAGGAGTAAAGTCAAACCTAGCTATGGACCTCCTAGGAAGAGGACAGTGTACTTGCTCCTTGCGTCCTGTAGAGTCGGCAAAGGAAGCTAAGACTGAATTTGTGCAAGAGGCATTCTGGAGCAGGAACTCTTACCGCAAATAAAGGTCTGATTTAAAAGGAGTCAGCACTCATGCTTTCCTATAGTTAATCTGCTTTAGAGATGTTTGAATGCAGTGAGCAACATACAGTTGGAGCCCATCCCTAGTGGAGACCTCTAATCGCAGCGTCTGCATCTGTGGCTCAGAGAAGACCATAGAGGAAGGAGTAGAAAGATTATCAAAATACCAAGACGTCTGCTGTGTAGTTTTCTAGAAAGAGCAGTGTAAAGACGAATTGAACAATGGCTTTATCAATGGACGTGTGAACACGGAAGATAAATTTTCTTGAAGTTCCAACCCTGGGCAAATAAAAATTACCTTCTCCCAGGGATAAGCCCCTTATTGTTTGTCTAAGTCATAGTGGTCATCCTTGAGATCATATACCAAATGCCAACAAAAATATGAGTCATATATATATATATATGTCAATAATAACCAATGAAAAAGAGGCTATCAATTTGATAGTGTGATTCATGGGAGTGTTTGATAGAAGGTAGAGGATAGAAGGTTACTGGGACGGATTAAAATGACAGGGGAAGTGTTATAATTCTATTTTGTTTCAAATTATTTTTTAAAAAGATTGAAAGTTGAATGTTTCAAATTATTAAAGAGGTACATTTTTAAATAATGCATCTATATGCCTGTAAACCAGTATGTAAGTTAAATGAAAAAAAAAAGAATTGGCAACAATAGGTAACAACCAGAGAATAAGTCGGAGCTATATTAGTGCTTCCACAGGTAAAGCCTGAGAAGACATCAGCATGTTCTAGGTTTCTTTGATCCTCTGTTGTGCATATAACCACAGTTATCTGAAAGGAGGGAGCCTCTAATGAGAAGATGCCTTCATAAAATCTAGCTGTAAGGCGTTTTCATTTTTTATCTTCATTTTTATGGAATTTATTGAGCTATACATTTTTCTCTGCTCCCCTCCCTTCCTTTTATATCCCCTTCAACCCTCTCCCATGGTCCCCACGCTGCCAGTTTACTCAAGAGATCTTGTCTTTTTCTACTACCAATGTAAATTAGATCCATGTGTGTCTCTCTTAGCGTCTTCGTTGTTGTCTAGGTTTTCTGGGGTTGTGATTTGTGGGCTGATTTTCTTTGCTTTATGTTTTAAAATCCACTTATGAATGAGTACATGTGATAATTGTCTCTTTGGGTCTCGGTTACCTCACTCAAAATGATGTTTTCTAGCTCTATCCATTTGCCTGTAAAATCAAGACTTTTTTCTGCTGTGTAGTACTCCTTTGTGTAAATGTATCACATTTTCCTTATCCATTCTTCGGTCAAGGGGCATTTAGGTTGTTTCCAGGTTCTGGCTGTGACAAACAATGCTGCAATGAACATGGTTGAACACATGTCCTTATGGCACACAGAGATGGCTCAGCTATTAAAGGCTAGGCTCACAACCAAAACCCCAAGAATTCTATTGGAAAGAAATGAAAGAAAACTACTAAATTGTATAATTTTAGAATTACTATATCTTATTTAAAGACAAAGAAGTACTACAGGGTACACTCCCTATAAAGTCTCTTAGATTGTTATGATAGCAATTATACTGAAGTTAAACCACAAAAATCTGTAAATTTACCAGATGACATATATAGGGTTAGATTATAAAACTGAACTGATCTTGATAGAAATTAAATAGTATCTAATTTAATATGAAGATATTATTGTAAATAAACATTAACTAAATTAGTCTTTCATAATAGTCACTTGAACAATGAGATAAAGCTGATACAACTATCTAATACATAGCTGATGCAATTACTTAATTTAAGTAATATTCTAATAAAAATAGTGCTAGGTTTAGTTTTCATTTGATTGTGAATATATTACCTTATAAAATAAAGAGGAAGAAAACACAATGTTTTTAGAATTGTAAGTATTATTAGATATGAATAAAAAATTCAACCCCAAATTCCAAAGACAATTTATCATTATATTTTTGGATTAAACTTTTACCTAAATATGTTAGCTTATTTAATCAAGCCTTATATAACACATACTCCTTCAGCTGGTGACATATTAGAATTTAAATTAACAATACATTGATTTTAAACAGTAATAAAAATATGAAGAAAATTAAAATTAACCTAAGAAGATAGGTTCAAGGAAAAATGGATAAAATCAATAATGCCTTGTTAAAGGTCAATAAGAAAAGTTTTATGTACAGCTCTTGTATTAGGTTAATGTATGTGAAGAAACAATAATATGGAAATCAAAATACCCCTTAAGTACCTTGTATAATTAAATCCAAATGTAAAAAAATACTGAAAAGTGATTATTTTACACTAAAAGCATAATATACAAAGTAGCTTTCAAAAGAGCAATGATATTTATATGAGTCAAAGACTCAAGAGATATCAGAGATACCATCATTTGTAAAGTGAAGGAATTATGGTTTGTTGTACTCAGAAATGAAGACAGGGAGTAAAGTCTACATAACATTGATTCAAACAGCAAGCATTATCACTTGCTAAAACTTAGTTTCTTAGCAATGTTCAAAGGGTAAGTGAGTCATTGTATACTCAGCCATAAGTTACTTGGGTGTTTCGACTTAAAGGCATACTTTAAAAACATTACTTGTTGAAAAAATATTTGAAATTTATAAATTGGATTGCTATTACATTTTTCTGAGATTTAAGCAAAGCTGAGCTTCTCATACTGCACAAAAGACATGGAGTGGGCAAGATAGTTCAACAGACAAAGGTTCCTGTCACCATGCATGACAATCTGAGTTTCATTTCAGAATCCCCCATGATGGAAGTAGAAACCTGAGTCTTCCACATTGTCCTCTGAACTACACACACAAGCACGCACACACAAATACATACACACAAACACACTCTCTCACACATTACCTTCCATTTTTCCATCACCCCTACCCTCAAATAGACATACAATAAACAACAAAATATAATTTAAAATTAAAATACGCTTCATGGCTTTGCCACAGCATAGTAAAATACAGGCACATATTTATAGGTTCATAATTTCTTTATAATTTATCTGTATATTGATTTTTATACGTACTACTTCTGTTGAATGTCGTTTAATCTGCTCTCCTGGGTCTACTTTTGCTGTTCCTTTGGGCTGAAAGAACTTTGATGCCCTTGAAATTAGTATCAACAGTATCAGTGGCCTGTGGTTTCATCCTGCTCAGATCGCCATTTGAAGCTCAGGCTTGTCTTCTGTCAATTTTTGAAGGCCTTTAATTGGACTTGACCTTTGAAAATTGCTCAAAATAATTCTCTGAAACTTTTTCCGTTTTAAAGTAGAAACCTTAGAAAAAAGATGGATATAAAAAATAGCAACCACCGTGAATTCAGCTATTTTTCTGACAAAACATCAATCATCCCTTTTGAATTACCTTTTTGTGTGTGTTTTAAAATGTCCTTCTTCCAGTTTTACATAAGTCTACTTGATTTGTAAATAAAGTATATGTTAACTATTTAAATCATGCATATCTACTGGACTAGTTGCTACCTGTACTGAGTATAAATAGCAGGCATTAACTTGTTGAAAATATCTTAGTTTTGTTTAACATACACAGAAGAATTAGTGGTTCAAAGATACATGTATTATGAGCTCAAATTAAATTCATCACAAGCCATACGTTTCCACTTAATTAGGGTCCAAAGTGTATTGATCTAACTTTGCTAAATGAAAAACACTAATTCTTCTTTGTTGTAATCTGTTTCCTCATTCCTACCTACCATAAAAAACCTACTTTGTGATGCCCAAGAATGAAATATTATTCAGGCAGATTCTACAGGGATGGAATTATATTAATGCTAAGTCATGAACGTAAGTCAAAAGGGAATAATTTTTTTTTGGAGTGAGATGCCATCTGAGACATTCCTATGGTAGTGAGAATGATGTCATTGATGGTATATGTAATTGATTTTATGAATATTAGATTGTATGTATATTGTGTTGGTATAGACACATGTGTGAGTGAGTGTGGGAGGTTAAAGAGACAGTTTTCTTAGAAAGGAAAGCTCTAGAATAGCTTTGGCAAAGAGGATCTTATTTATTGGAATTGTTGAGAGTATACCACGGGAATGACATATAGTCTATTACTTCAAAATAGAAAGGTTGCAAACTTCACTGTATTAGTCACATGGCAATAAATCCCTACTACACAGTGACTCATGTGTTTAGCTTCAAACATGTGGGACACCCTCCTTACTTCAGATTCCCTGTGCTTAAATGAGGAAAACTGTGAATAACACTTTAATGTCTGAAATGGAACAGATATTAATTAACAGCATAGTAAAAAATAACTTGGTTTCAATCATTTATCTATCTATTATCTATCTATCTCTATCTATCAATTTATCTTTTTATTCACATTTTAATTTTAGCTTAGAGAAATCTGCATATTCTCCTTACTGCCAACATTACTCCTTCAGTGGTAAGTTCACAAAATGCCCATTATACTTGTGATTTCTCCAACCAAGTAAAAATGACAGCTTAAATCCTATCTACAAAGATATTTCTATAAATTGACTTTTAATCAAGCTTTCAAAGTTATGGTCTCTGCTGAAAACTGGGAAGGATAATACTCATCTTTTATTAGTGAGAAAGAAACAATGACTAGGTTATGCTTACACAGATCACACTGGACCAACCCAGCTACCCTGAAATTGATATACTACTGCTTTGAACTGTTTCAGCACATCTGTGGCTTTGCATTATTTTCTTTATTTTGGGTCCTCACTATACCACCATACTGTAGTTCAATAACTGTACATTTAAAGAAACTGTTGTATTCTCAGCTTGAGAGATAACCCGGAGAACAGAGAAAACTGAATTTACATATAAAATTCTGGAAACAAAACAAAAATTCATGATGTTCCAAAGATCACATGAAAATCCGAGACCAAAACTTCTTTCCTGCTAGATCCTATATTCTCCCACATCATATGGAGATTTCTTCATTTTTATGTTCTTATAACTTCATACATCAAAATATGTACAAGTGTGAAAGAAGCACCTCAAAGTATAGAAAAGGCCAACAGTCTCAACATTACTGTAATTTATGGCTTATCTGTAAAATGAGAAGTCATTATTGGCAGTAAACTTCAATGCTTCACTTTATAAATCATTTTCTATAAAGTCTTCAACAAAAATGGAATGATCCTTCAATCTTCAGTTAAATCATATTCTTATTTATTACAAAATTCCTAAATGATTTTCACTTGTATTGACTACAACTCATGCTGTAGGTGTCTTTGGTAAGAATTTGGAAATCGTTTTTATGTGAGGAGTGTTTTATTTGTTGTAGGAGATTCTCACACAGTAATGTACTTGTGGAATATTGTTAGCTTTAGGCTTTCTCCAATTCTGGGCAAACTCAGCTCCCAAGCTCCCAGAGCAATTTTTATGTAAAAAGAAAGAAGGTTAATGTAGAGACCAATGTAGTGGTAATTCTGTATGAAGTCCAACAGAACTGAATGTAGGAAGAGTCTGATACCATGGGGGACATGATATTCAGACTACTGTTGACTTGTCAGGCTGGGGAGGAGGGTAAGCAAGCCAAATGTAGGGAGAAAGAGTCAGATCACCATGATCTCCAAGGTCATCAGTGACAGAAACGTGGGAGCTATAACACTAGGGAATACTAGCCATGATTCTCTAACAAGGAGTCATTATTGCTGTTTTTATGTTGTGGTTTATTTCTGTTTAGGAAGACATGTATCATGTTTTTTGTGAAAGATATGTATCCCCAGAACATGAACTAAAGTGTACTTATTTACAATTCCACAGTCATTAATTTATAAGTCACTTTCCAAGGGAAATCCCTAAGCTTTAACATCAGAATGATAGAGTAATGCAATCTTGGCAGCAAGGGTTCTGAGTCAGAATGACTGGTTTTAGAGTCAGCCTAAACTGTAGAGTGAGTTCTGGAACAATGCATTCCAAAGGGAGACTTTATCTTGAAAAAAAAAAAGAAAGATAAACTTTATTGTTTAACAATGTAGCTCAATACTTATCTACGGATTCTGATGTTACTCAATTTGTGATAGTTGAACCACTTCCTTTTCCTTTGTTTGAATCATAAGAAATTCATTGAAAAACTGCTTTGTATGAATAAATAAGAAAAATGTTTTGTTTAGCCATGTGCGTTGATATAATCTAAAATATCAGGAATATTTGCAATAAGTTTGGTTACTGAAATGTTCTACACTTTCCAAAAATATATTATTATATTTTANAGGTTTGTCCCTCTGAATTGAAGACTGTGCCACGGCTATAGCTTCCCCAGACACATAAAACTGAGCAGATTCCAAAACATTATAATAACATTTGTCTCTGATGCTGATGTGGGCCAACACATATTAATTTGTCATTTGCTGCATATTTATCAACCAGATTGCAGACTATTTCTACACTAAGGCAGTTAAAACCCTTTATTAAAAATGATGCCTTTGAAATCTAATTTATTTCTGAATGTATATATTTTTGTCTAATTTTTTATGTTATACAAGCCAATAACGTTTCAAAATCTTAAACTGGAATGGTAGAGTTTACAAATCGATTACATTTTCTTATTAATCTGATTTTGTATGCTATTTTATATCCTTATATTTGCTTTTACAGCCTTGACTAGTCTAACATATATACTTTCATTATAATAGTACATCTTATATATAGTGTATATATATGTATTAGAGTATCTATATGAATAAGACCAATGGTAATAGCTAGGTGGATGCTGGCAGTAATCATGATGATCATAATCTCACTGAGCTACGTCCCAGAACTTTATTGTGGGGTATTATCAAGAAAATGGGTGGCAAAAAATGTATCAAGGTAAGTGGCCCAACAAATATTTGAACAGAGCTTTTCATGTCTCATTCAGAGAAGGTAAATTATAAGGGTAAAGTCTGTGTTTAAATCTGTTCCCATGCCAGTATCCAATGAACTATCAATTCTGAGTCTTTAAAAACAGAGACATAAGATTAAATGTGAATTGCATATCATGAGGTAGATGAAGTCTAATTTGGGTTTCCTTTGACATGAGTCACAAACAACATTGATTTTTGACTTCCCCTATGAAAGTATTCACACGGACACACTGCACAAAGTGGCACATTCTCTCTCGAACCCGTTGTAGCATTAATGCATTGTTACAGTGGCTATATGTGTTCTAAATATTTAGACATAGAGGCTTTGTTTACCGTGGGGATAAAAAATGGTTAGGAAATATTGCAACATAAACATTCAAACTGATAGTTCAATAAATAAGTACTGCAGGACCATGAAATTTCCAAGCTGGAATGTCCATGGAAAAAGTTAACAGAGAAGAAAGAGCTTGTCAATAGCATCTCACGAACTGAGTTTGACCATAAATATGGCTACTGGCTCGGTCATTCCTTCCTCTTTATTCTTTGGCTTCACTTGTCTGTCACAGAACAACTGCGTTAGCTCGCAAAGGTCCACATATGGTGTGTTTGAAAAAGAGATGTTTATGACTGTTCCTTCTGAGAGCCCAGACTCTGAGATCCACGTGTCTGTATATCAGTAACTTCATATTGCTCTCTTTGGTTTGAGGCACCTAGTTTTGAACTGGTTCTTTACCCGGTGCTCATGCCCACATGTTTTCTTTTAATATGAAAATAATATTTTATTGTTTAACTGGCATGCTGGATACAACAGCAGAGTCCTTTTAACTTAATTTGAATGTTTGAATGTTTTAATGTATGGATTTTCTTGCATTATTTTATATATTTTATGATGAAAAAGAGAAAAATATAAGATATTTAAATGGAAGAAACAAGATGTAGAAGTGGCAAGTTCCACATCAAAGAATACAAATATATGACATGACTACTTCATAGTTAGACTGAGGACCAATTCAGTAGCACATATATTGCTAACCTTATCTCTTTGAACAATAAATTATCCATAGTAGTTCAGGGTACTGAACAATATCTTTACAGTTTGTCAGCATTAAAATGCAGAATATGTGGCAATGAGTCTATACATATTTTACATATCTATATATATCTATCACATATGTATAATTATTTATATGGTCATTGGTGTGCATGTATATGTGAATGCTCATTTGCATGTAAGGGATGCAGGTGTATGTATACATGTGTGCGTGAGAATGCACAAGAGCAAGGTTGACATCAGAAGTCTTTCCAACGTATTCCCTGGCTCAGGGTCTCACAGTCAACCCTGGCATTATTTTTAGTCTGGCTAGGTATATTGCTCTGGGAATGTCCAGTTTTCCCCTTATAAATAAGGAAATCACAAAAAGGCCACTAAGTTCACCTGAAATTCATATAGGTTCAATAAACCAGATGTCTGGTCTTCACACTTTCACAGCAAACATTTTCAACACTGACACATATCCTCAGGCCTAATTTGTGCACCTTACATTATGTGATTGCATAACAATTCAATAATATTAAGAGACATCAAATGGGAATTAATGAACATGAATTGATCCCTCAAATCATTATTTTGTCATTTTCATATTTTCTAACTTTTTATAAGTGAATATTTTATGTATTGATCACTTTTTATTACTTAGGCCAAACACTTAGAAAACAATCAAAGAAAATATTATTTTGGATCATCATTCATGGTTTGAGAGGGTTCATAGTCGCTTAGAACCATGAATCATGTGCTTGGGCAGAACATCATAGCCTTGGATAGGTGTGGGAAAACAATTGTTCCAATCATGGTGGGCCTCAAACTTAGAGAAAGTGGATGTGAAGGGCCAGGAACCAACCACCAGTGGCCCACTTTCTTGAACTTGACCTTACCTGTTCTTATTTCTAATTTTTTCTATAGTAGCACCTCACCTGGGGACAAAAAGCTGAAAAGGAGGCTATTTCTTGTTCACATCATAGCAATGTCTAAAGCAAAAGAAACTGTAATAAAAATCTATGAAGATGAAGACAGGGAATATACTTTTAAATATCTAGCTACCTATGCAGAAAACTAGTGACAGTTTTGTGATAGCACTTGAGAAAATTTTCCTTTCTCAAAACTTCGTTGCATTTTTGGTTCAGAGTCCAGGAGTACGCACTGGTTAGAAAGGTTTCCCAGTTGTTCATTTACCAAGGAACCCATGGTAGTGGTCGATGTGATTGGTTTGTCTAATCTTTCTCATACGGTACTTAGGGTTTTCTCTGAGCTATCTGAGAAGTCCAGTTGAATTTCTAACAAAATTCAAAATAAGAAATGGTAGAACTTATCTTTGAACCCAGGTTGACATCTGAGATAAATTTTATATACTATAAAGTTAACAACAACAACATCAACAACAAAACTAGTTGGGAAGTAACTAAACTTCAGAACAACAACAGGACATTCATTACTTGGGTATTTACTAGAGCAGCACTCAGGACTTTGACATCATTATAAATCAAATGTCAACACTATGAATTGTATTTAGAAATGAGTAGGCAGCCAGTCCAGACGCTAGAGCACAGCTGGTATACGCTGCACAAATCCAGTGACCTTAAGCATATTGCCACTGTTGTTCAGCTCCAGCTGGGCTCAGGGTGTCACTGAGTGTAATTATCCCAAGGCAGATTATTGTAATTAGTTCTCAATCATTTATGGTCCAAACTTCAGAAAATCAGAAGAAATAAAATATGCCACCATATAGTTTAATAAAAGACCATGTATCACATAAGGAAATATTTCTAAGCAGACCTATATAAGTTTCTCAAAATTTACAAAGTAATAATAAATATAATACTTTGTAAAATATCTACATACTTACATGTTAACACAACATCTAAATTGTTTTATCTAGTTTGGTATGAATTTTATGAATCAAAAAACTATAATTTAAATGGTGTTCCTGTTTTATTACTTTCTGGGGACGATTTGAATTAACCTATGGCTTAGTCAAAAGTATAAGTATAAACCATATTTTTCCAGGATAATAAATATTAAATTTAGTTTCTGATGATATAGTATATTTATAAGTGAAAATAGTTTATATATAAATTTATTAATAGTTGCATTGTCACAAATAGCATATAACAACAAATTAAAACAGGGGAAAAGTTGGACTATATCAAATGAATATTTGCCACCTTATATTACATTATTAGAATAATCTAAACATATGCTTATCTTCAAAGGTTATTTTTGGCTTTTTCCCTCCAGTAGTGGTGGAAACTACACCTGTGGAACAAAACCTTAAGCAAAACCAAGTAGTGTGGATAGATATGTTTGTGTCCCCAGAGCTGAGACAGCTTCACTTTTGGCTCAAGGGAAGCAATTTAGAGTTAATCAAATGTATGTATGAGCTTCAATTTTTTTCTTGCTGTATGATATGCTCACAAAGTATCTAATAAATGTTTGACTTTGATGGGGGTATTGGAAATATAAAAGCAAACAATCTCCTTGATGGATCTTGATGTAGAAAGAGATGAAGTGTACATTTCGATAGTATGCCACACCAGGTTAAGTCACCACTATCCAAGTATGTTGTTTCTTCACATATGCTCATGAGATGTAGTCTTTATGCAGTCAATAACTAGTTCCATAAATCTGAGCTTAACAGAAGTTAAGTGTGGTCACTTAGCTCATGCCTGTGACACTAGGTAGATTAGTCATTTGACACCGTGCTACGACATTGAACATCGACATACAGAAATCCTATCACAATTCTCCGTGAAAAGAAAATCTACACAGAGCATTACAATAAACATAAATAAGTTGTGATGATGCCATACAGGCATTTGCTTAAGCCTTTAGACCTGTGATCATCTTTGAGTGACCACAACCTATGGGGTCTGGTTGAACATATGAAGCAGAACTCCTCCTCAAAGCACAGTCTACATCATCTTTTAGAATGGAAAAATTGGTAGATTTATTTTCTTTCTATTTCTATGGTTTATTTCTTCCTTTCTAATTTTCTTCTCTCTCTTTGCTCTTTCCTGCTTTAGATGTTGCAATAATCCACTGATTTTGAAAATTTCCTCTGCTGTCTTCCCTCACTCTTCAGGCTACTTGATGTTACCTTGTGGGGAGATAGTCAGCCTTTATTGTGATCACTCTGCTGATACAATGGGGAATTTTGTGGCCTTCTAGGCTGGAAGCACAGTTCCTACAACGTCATCAATATACTACCCAGGCTTCCTACATCTGCTTTCCCATTTCAGGTCAGGAACTTACATGTAAGACTCTTTATTTAAAAGAAAAGAAATATTAAAACAATCTGGTGTTTTATAACTTAGCATAGTAGAAATGAACATAGTTGAAAGATTTCTGTTTGATTATATAAATGTAGCACTCACATTTACAACATATAAAATTTATCAGTTCTGTAATTATTTATTTTTCTTTTGGATTCCAAGTATCTCCATATAGCACTGACCATCCTGGAACTTTCTATGTAGATGACACTAGTCATCTTGAAACTCACAGAGATCCACCTAGTTCTACCTCTTGAATGCTGAGACTAAAAGCACATGCCAGCACGACTGCCTTAAATTACTTTTTAAAGGAAATATAACGTTATGGAATTTTAGTCGATCATAGTCTCTTTTCTGGGTCAGTATGAAAATCTAATATATAGCTAAAATTTATTTTTCTAGTTTTCTTTGTGTATGTGTGAATTATTATCTAACCTAAAAGTAATAGTGCTAACACAATAGTGCTTACACATTAAATTTCAAAGTTAAAAAACCTTTAGTTTCAAAATATCACTTAAGAAAATATTACCTCTACATGTCCTTACACACTCTCAAAGTCCTCACCCACACTGTAATACATAGCACTAAAAATGACTTTGAACTTGGAGGAATCATTTTTAAAAATTTAGATCAACGTTTTCCAATAACAGAAATCTACCCTGGCTTATTTACAATGTTCCTGTGTTGAAAATTGACAACTAATTTTTAAAAATTATATGGTCCATTGTTGCGGCAGTGTCTTTATTATTATTATTATTATTATTATTATTATTATTAAAAATTTCCACCTCC
>LOEQ01005694.1:195500-216609 GCA_001685075.1 Bramus lutescens
GAGAGAGAGACAGAGAGAGAGAGAGAGAGAGAGAGAGAGAGAGAGAGAGAGAGCACTGTTTGACACTATGTCATTTAGTAAACAATGGTAGTAAATTCCCTACTGGGGCCTATAATCTGCTAGGATCTTTGGTCCTGTTTCTGAGATCTCATCACCAAGAACTTCACAATGAGTTAGCTTGAAACTATTCGCTGGTTGATTTTAATGGAAATACATCAGAAATGCATCAAAAACTTAACATTTCATAAAAGGTGAATTTTATCTAATGTTACAAGTTCAACTTTCCTCTAGATCATTTAACCAGTGTGACACTGACTGTCATGAAATATGTGACTAAACACCGTAATTCCAACCGTTCAGAAGATTTGATAAATACTAATTGATTATACTCCTTCATTGTTGATTGAATGTAATAACTCCCAAGTATCTCACATTTTGAAAGTGTCTTCTAATATTTATAACATGAAAAAATGAGATTAAAATAAATCTGACTCTGCAGATAAGAGCAAAACAAATATTGAAAGACATGAATAGTATTACCTACATAACACTCCTCAGGATCGTTTAAATCTTTTCATCTGAGGATCAATATAATATATCTTTGTTTAGAGAGCAAGTGAGATAGAAGCTGGACAGTGCACACTCTTTTGAACCTGACCTGAGAGGCAGAGCGCTACAGACTTTTCAATTGTGACTAATTGAATAACTTCATAGAAGCCCTTGTGATTTCAAATGTTCATACTCTTCACAACCATATTTCTTATTTCTAGCCAGAATTAAAAACTATTTCAACCACCTGGAGATTTTTTTGTTTGTTTTCTAATAGCTCCATCTTATGTAATTAGCCTATCATTCTTTCCCAAGTTCATGTGACATCTAGTGCTGATCTTGTTCACAATGATTCTTGTTAACAACTCAGTTTTCACCTTTTCCATCCCTGGTGACACGTTTTCCTCTGTTCCTATCTGAAATTTTTCTTTGCCTAGTTGTTTGTTTTGTCTAGAGCAGAATCTTCATGTAGAATATGAGTATGAGTGTGTGTGTACATGTTACATGTGTGTATTACATCAAGAAACACATACTGAATTTTGATTATTTACTAAACTATTCCAAAATGCATATTTCCATCCATAATCTAAAAGTAGTAATGGCACAGTTTCTTTTTTTTTTCCTTTTGGAAATGTCTTTTTCTGGCAGGATGAGAAAATGTTATGCAAAATTTGTCTTGAAATATCATTCTAAATATACATGGTTAACCACTGTTCTATATTTGTAATGAAGACTTTTTTCTCCTCAAATTACAAGCTTTGTTGACAAATTCTTATTGGAGATTTTAGAAGTTGTTATTGGATATTTCCACATAGAATGTCCCTTGATACTTCCACTGAGGGTCCACAATTAAATAAATTCTTATAATTTTTAAGATCTATGCATTATTAAGAAATTATCTGGTTATAAAAATAATACATGCCCTGGATTGGAGGCATATCTCGACAGTCATTAAATTATTTAGATTCAATATGTTTCTTCTTGAATCTTCCCTCTCTTTTCCTGAGTCAGGACCTAAACCATTTGTGACAATTTTAATAAATTCAAAGAAATCTTTAATCTCCAGTACCCATTAGTTTCAGAAAAAATACCAAGTCCTAGTTCTTCTCTAAGTAATATATAAATCTCTTGTCACAGAAATTGTTTTATACTTAACACTATCTTGTTTATATTACACCTCATCCTCACTTCTTAGCAAACAACTTTGGTGTTTGTGTGAACATGTGCGAACGTCCAGTGCTGGTGGCTTCAACAATAGAATTTTATTTCCTCATAGGTCTAGAGCTGGAATTCCAAGAGAGGTTGGTACATGTTTAGTTTCTTCTGAGTTCTCCTGTGGTTTTCATATGGTCATCTACACATGACATCTTCCTTCGCAAGGTTATTGCATGCCTATATGGACTGCCAGTGCTGCTTGCTGCTTCTGAAGGTCACCAGTCATCTTGGATTGTAACCACCATAATACCTTTATTCTAAGATTTATTTATTTTTTACTTTGTATGTATATGTAAGCTCCTGAATATATGTATGTGACCACATGCATATCTGATGCTGACAGAGGCCATAAAAAGTATGTCAGACCCCTGGAGCTGGAGTTTCAGGCAGTTGTGAACCAACCTGTCACAGATGCTAAGAAACCTACTTGGGTCTTGTGTAGCAGGAGCAAATAATCTAACCACTGTTCAATTTCTCCATCTCTAGTGCCATTATTGAAATTAATAACTCTTTAAATACTTAACCTTCAAAGATATTGTGTGTTAGACTTTCAACATGAATTTTTTGATTTGCAGCAACCAAGTAACAGATAAAGATCAGCGGCAGTGGAGGCTTGGAATCTTCTGACATTGATACAAATGTGAATTCACCTACAGTGTCCCAGGTAGACTGCACTTGAGGTTACCAATTTTCTTTTTTATGAATACTGCAGCATGGACAATGAACACTGATGACTGTAGCAGTCTCAGAAATGGTTTTATCTAAGTTTTTTTTTTTTTTTACTTCTGGACTTGAATTTTACTCTGAACTTATCCTGAGATCCCTTGACTTCATAAAAGTCTTTCTCCAGGAAACGCTGAGACATGGATAGAATTTTATCTCTAATTCTCAAAAGGAATTAAAATAACATACAGTGATTGTATATTGTTCTTAATACTTGCAGGAAGATCCTATATTGAACTGTAATATTATGACTATCAACTATGTCCAAGTTTTATACATATAATATAAATTGAGAAAACAGAAAAAGACTGAAATAAATTTGGAGAAAACTTTATGTGAGACAATAATGCACGTATAAAGTTGGATTTACCTCCTAATTAGTATTGGAATGAATTTAGAAGTAAAATATTATATAAAAATTAAACCCTATATTTAATGAAATAAAGATTAAATATTTACTATTATCTACCTGTGAGAGAGCAAAGAGAAAGAAGACCATTTAAATTTAATTTAAACAAGAGTTTTGGATGTATAGTTCAACAATAAAGCACTTATATATTGTATGAAGTTCTGACTTCCATTCCCAGCCAATAAACAACAAACTGTCCCTCCTACTCATGGCTTTCAGTGAAATAGAAAGAATGACCCATGTAGTATTTTCCATGGTGGCTCTGTGAAGATCCATATTGAAGATTTTGTTTTGATATCCAATTCCCCATGCCGTGTTTGTTTGATTGTTTATTTGTTTGTTTGTTTTCATATTTTTCTGAAAAACATTTCTCTTTCAATGAAATCACTTACTTGTGTTTTTTGCTCCTTAAACGCCTACCCTCTCACCCCTCAGCCAATGTGCACAGCAAAACCGGAATCAAACTGTCTGACGCTGAGTCATCCTTAATGGGAAGGAAAGGGGGGACTGAAGAAACTCACATGTTAATACGTTTCCTGTCACACAAGATTTCATTTTTCAAACCATTATTACTCTGCATGGTTTGACACTGCTCACTTACTATCTGCGTTCGGTGCTAAAGTACTGAGTCCTGAAGACCTGGGGCCTCACTTCAAGCCGGAGACTAAACGGAGAGAATGAACTCTTCCTTTGAAGATGTATTTAGCTCAGATGTGTTACTGATGACTTCTCTGGTTCTAATACAAAATGTATCTTGGAAATGTACCTAATACCCTGGCATCCTGTATATCCTAATGTATTAAAGTGTGTGCACTAAATCTTTTTTATTATTCATTTTACATATGAATCATAGTTCTCCCTCCCTTCCCTCCTCCTGCTCTCCTCCAAGTCCCCATCAACCCATCCCTCATCCACTCCTCAGAAAGGGTAAGGCTTCCCAAGTGAGTCAACAAAGCCTGGTACATTAAGTTGAGGCAGAACCGAACACCATCCTCCTGCATCTAGGCTGAGCAAGGTATCCCAACATAGTGAATGGACTCCAAAAAGCCAGCTCATGTACCAGGAATAGAACCTGATCCCACTGCTAGGGACCCCACAAACAGACCAAGCTACACAACTGTCACCCACATGCACAGGGCCTAGTCCGGTCCCATGTAGCTCCCAGGAGCTCTGGTCAGCTGTCTCTGTGGGTTTCCTCATCATGATCTTGACCCCTCCTTGCTCACATAATCCCTCCTCCCTCTCTTTGACCCAACTCTCAGAGCTTGGCCTGGTGCTTGGCTGTGGATCTCTGCATCTGATTCAATCAGTTGCTGGATAAAGCTTCTATGATGACAGGGTACTTGCTCATCTGATTACAGGGGAAGGCCACCCTCACCATTATCACTAAGACTCTTAGCTGGGGTCAAATTTGTGGATTCCTGTGAATGTCCCTAGCACCAGATATCTCCCTAACCCTATAATGATTCGCTCTATCAAGACATCTATTTCCTGGCTCTCCCACTCTGTCCTTTCATCCAACACGAAGGAAAGTGCACTAAGCCCTAAGAACTCCCTCTGTGATCATTGCTTTCTCCCTGAGGTCCTTAAGAATGGCATGATAATATTGGGAAACCAACAAAGAGGTGATTGATGTTTCTTCTCCTGACAGCTAACTCATACTTTCCCTGGGTGCTAATCTCATCTCCACTTGCAACCTTCTGTAATTCACATGGCTCAGAGATGAAGCAAAAATGTATTGTAGGGTGTTAAGTTAATAATTAGGATAATACTATTAAAATGATTCAAATTACCTCTTCCACTCACAACAGTTTATGACTTCTGCTTAGTGACTATACTAAGTTGCTCTTTCGATGCAATGGAGTTTTGTAATTTGTATACTATAATGTTACGTGGGGGCTAGACTTTATTCAAAGCCGTCATGTTTGTTTCTATGAACTTCAGCATTGACATAATACGGGGTAAAACCAACAAGCTGCACGTTTCTCCTAAGTTAAAGCAGTTTGCACTGGAAACTGAGTGTCCTGCTGTTCTTTGGTGTTTTCTCCTGTCTGTGATCCCATGGCCTCCGTGGCTCTCCCAGAGTGGCTTCAACACTGGCATATGGATCTACTTATCAGGCTTCACAGTAAATTTGTTCATAGCTTGATCTCCTATCTCTCTAATGACACTCTTTTCTGTCACCAAGGCATTCATGGCCTACAGTTGACTGCTTTTATTGCTTTTAATTAAAGTCCGGAGTAGAAAGTGTCTATTAATCAGAGTGTGAAGCCAATCATAAGCAAGGGTTTATAAACTCTTTACAAGATGGATAGTGGTTTCATAAATTGCCCCGCCTTTGTCATTTTGGCAGAAAGACAGTCATTTAAGCTAATTATATCATGAGGACACCTGGACTCTGGATGTTTGAAAGACAGCTTCTGTTTTGACAGAACACTTTTTTAGGAACAAGAGATGTATTTTAAAATCCATCATTTCAGGAACATCACGTTCCCTTTGGCAGCAGATTCGGGGGTCTTCTACATGCATACTTAGTAAGGCTGAATATAGCCACTATAGTCGAAAATGAATGGCAGGTTTCAACATTTCTCTCTTCCCTTTTCTCCTAATATATTTTAAATGGCTGGATTTCTTCACACATTACAGTTCAGCTGTATAGTACATGAACTTCTGATCATGAAACCTTGCAATATTTCCACTTCAGTTTGAAACATGAAGAAAAACGAAGCATTTTCCCTTGTCTTCCCTTTTGTGTGCAATGAATTCTTTTTAAATTCAAGTTTAATTTAACTGAGAGCAGTAACATCTCTGTTCCCTATAAAGATGGGTGTCCGGTCTCACCCAAACATAGAGCTGGATGACTGAAATAAAACATTGAATTACAATCTAGAGAAATGTCTCTGAGGCCTTCGAAGATTCTCCAGAGCTCAATTTGTTCATGAGGTTCTCAGTGTAAGGGTTGACTGATGATCAGTCACGCAATCAGTCATTCATTCATTCACTAGTTCAATTATTCATTAATGCAGGCAGCAAAAATGCAAGGCAAGTCTATGATGCGCCAGTTCCTATTTTAGAAACTTGGTATGAGGTGTCACTGTAACCAAATATACGAAAGCCACACATTTCATGTAACAAATTTGAGTTTATTATTCCAAATGATCAAAATATAGGACATCCCTTCTCTTTCTGGCAGCCTTGGCAGTGTGCTTAGATGTCAAACATCTAGCCTTGAATCAGAAATAATAAGGCAAGCAATGCTAAACATTTGAGAATGAGGGTATTATAGTCTGATTCTCAATGGGACTCATATAACCAGATAGGCTATAAGCTTCACAATATCACAATCCAGCTCGATAAGCACGACAATAAATACATGTTCTAGAACAGAAAGCATGGGTGATAAAGAGCATAGTATGTGCTGGCGTGAGGTGCTGAGACAGGGAACTGCAAGAGATAACTTCCTTAAAGTTCACTTTCCTTTAGAGTCATTTTAATCAAATAAAATTTAGGTCACATTAAATCGCAAGTAAATTCAGATAATGAAAGTTCCATTTCTGTCCTATCACCTGCCCACACACAGATTGTGAACATACCCTTAGGAAGTGCTAAGCAGCATCTACAGAAATTTTACGGTTCGATTGTGCTCAGACCTCTGGGTCCAGGGCATGCTGCATCATTGGAATTTGATTGCTGGAGCCAGATGTTTGCGATGAAAATAGATATCTTATTTGTAAGGGTAGTTTAGTCCCAATCATTAGGTACAGTGGTTCTGATTTTTACCTGTGTAATAGAATAGACTATCTGAGAGTCATTGTTGAAGCTCACAGTGGAGCCTCAGTGAGCTTGAAAAGTGCATATCCAAGAGTTTGAGGTACATTTGAAGTTTAGAATTTTAAATTAATCTGGGATCATTACGAATGACAAATAAAATAATCCTAATGACAGTTTTTGGTTTGGTTTGGTTTTTGTTTGGTTTGGTTTTTCAAGATAGGGTTTTTTTGTAGCTTTGATGCTTGTTTGTTATTATTACGTATCAAGCAATTAGTCACACATAAAATATACCTGATTTTAATTGCAATAATCATGGCCAATGCTACTTTTACATCTCAAAAGGAATTATACAAAGATGAATGCTATGGGACAATGGTTTTACTCTGTAAAAATTTGTTTCTTTTACTTGTTTAACAAAATGCTGATTGGCCAGTTGCCAGGCAGGAAGTGTAAGGAGGGCAACAAGGCAGGAAGCAGAGGAGGGGCAATGGTAAACCCTTCTGTATTTCTTTGGAACTGAATGACTGTGGGACCTGGTGGGACAGAAACCTCTGTCAACAGGTGAATGCTTAGCAAAATATGTAAATAGGTAGCTACTGATCAAGATGACTCAGGTTATATGCATATTTCTCACCATTTTCCTCTGATCTCCTCATTATAAGAGCACTTATTTTAGAAAACATGTAATCATGCTGAGATATAAGTATTATATAATCTAGTCAAGCCATTTCTTAAAGATACAGGGAACTTTATAAGATGTTTAACTATAAAAGACACATTTTAATCATGTCTGTCTAAGGAGGATAAGAAGAATGTCAATGAGGAAATTAGCAAAGAGTGAGAACCCAGTGCATGGACCACTTAATTACCCTAGGATAGAGCCAAGTTCAGTCTCCCGCCTACTGAGTGGTCTTTTACAAGTCTTTATTGTTTGCTTACTATATTGAAAGATTTTTATTTTACAGTTCACTTCCGAGCATATTCCAGCATCTTTTTAATGTATGCCCTACATGCATGCAAATACACACACACACCTGCACAAAAATAATTTACAATGCCTTGTTATAAAAGGAACAATCTTGCTTATTGATCATTTGGAAGAAATGCATTCAACAGCAGCAGCTCAGCAAGTCATACAAATATCATTGTCAAGAGGAATTCCTCCACATTTCCATACACAGACTTTGTCTTGCTCAAGAGTCTGAGTAGCTAAAGCAAATATTTACTTTATTGTTCTTTCCTTAGTAGGTTACTTTTAAACGAGAAAAGGATGAACGCCCTCTAGTTGTGATTTTTTATTTCATTTATATGCATATTTAAAAAAATTCTCCATTAGAATGTTTTGGTAGTTACAATTATGGTTTAGATTTTTTTCCTTTTTTTTCTTCCTTTTTTTCTTTTTGGTTTTTTTGAGACAGGGTTTCTCTGTAGCTTTGGAGTCTGTCCTTAAACTAGCTCTTGTAGACCAGGATAGCCTTAAACTTCTTTTCTTCTTAAATACAGGAGATGGGTATGATAGTTGATGCCTATATCCTAGTCACTAGATGACAGGAAACTGAGACAGCTTTTGCCATGAGTTTGATGCCATTCTGGACCCTACAGAAAGTCTGAAGCAACCCTGGGCTACTTAGTCACTATCGTACCAGCATAGGTGACAGTGTGAGACACAGCCTGGAAAAAGCAGGGCAGAGATTTAGTGTGAATATTTTTTTTCCTTTATCTGAGCTGAGCAATTTAGGGCTAGTTCAAAGTGGAATACAAAGTTGTGCAAGGCACTGACTTGGCCCCTTGAAGGTACTGACCTGAAAGTAATCTGACCCCTGATAAAAGTGAGATTTTTTATTTTGCTTTCTAAGGCCTTATAATTTGAAGACAACTCTGAGGTATGAAGTGAAGCTGTAATGGCTTCTAATGACCGTGACATTTAAGAACAATCACCCTCTGAGATGAAACTGTTAGGTCATTCCTGGGTCAGTTGACCTTTTGGAAGTTCAAAGCCTCAATTACTTCTGGCGGCTAGCCCCAGACATGACTATGTTCTTAATAATAAATGTCAAAGGTTCACCTAATGGAGATGCTCTGTATGAAGAATATTTATTCAGGTGTGGAATGAGTACTATACCAATAAACAGTGAGGAGGAAAATTGTTCATTAATTAAAAATACAGGGAATAAGCTAATTGCTTATTTTTTCACCAAGGAATTTTAAGAATGAATGTATCAATAGAATTCATTTAAGTAGATAATACAGATTGGTCTGTGAAAGTCCCAAGGATGTTTACATAGAAAATAATTTTGTGTTCTTAACATGTTCTCAAGTAAAAGAAAATTCCAATCCCAGATAAATATTCAATAAACTTCCTTTGAACATGCATTGGTATAGGGTTATATTTGTGTTTTGTTGATGAGATTCAATTTGTTTATTGTTCAGATATGGTTGCTTTAGTGCTATATATGGAGAAATTATATGTGAGCCTTCTAGTGTGCAATGTGTGTTTTATATTTTCATTAGAAAGGTGTAACCAAGGAAGTGATAACTTACATGAATATTTTAAATATTGTTTATCTTTACATTTATCTAATTATAAATTTTTATGGGTTATCCATCTTAGAAGAAAAATGAATATTATCATATTATTCTTAATATTCAAAGTTTGTAGGCTTATGAAAGACATATGTATGGGTAATTTTGTGATTGATGTCTATAATTTTCTGTTGTGTACTGATCATAAGTGAAGTCAGTCTTTGTTTTAAATTAATATCCACAATTAATTTGAATTAGTTTAACTTTTAAATACTTAAACTATCTATCCATTACCTATCAATCTGTCATTCATCTATCCTCTATCTCTATCCATCTATCTATCTATCTATCATCTACTATCTGTCAGTCATCTATCTTTTTTTCTATCATCATCTATATTTCCTTTTCACTTCGTGGGTCTCATTTGATATAAAAGGGGAAAAAAGCACAAGGTTAATGGATTTGTATCCATCCTTCCCTTGACTCTAATGAGGATGAATATTTACAGTGTTTCTGTGCACAATTTTCTTTCAACTCTGATTACCATTGCTAGGTATACTTTGATGTCTAGAAGAGGATTCTTTGYTTATAGGTCTGCAATAGATCTTATAGGTCTGCAATAGATCTTATAGGTCTGCAATAGATCTTATAGGTCTGCAATAGATCTTTTTTCTCCTTGTTTTGTTACATTAATGTTATTTCTTTGTTGCTTTCTTAAAATCATCCATCAGGTAGAAGTTGTTTTATATAAGCGTTAAGGTATGTGTGGGTTGGAAAGAGGCACCATCAGGACCAGTCTCTCTGTAACTGCTCAGAATATGCTACATAAACTCCATCTGTTTTGCCCGGCGTGAGGTGATAAGAGAGACGCCTGTGCATGGATCACTCCCCCAGCTTATATTGCAAAGATGGGAGTCATATTTGCAAGTACAATTTCAAAGTGTCTGGCAAGCCTCGCTATACCTAAGAAAGACTAGGATGTTTCTAGAATGAAGGATAACGTGTGTCATACACAGTTGTGCTGGACATTTTGTCATGCCTTTGATGTAGAAAGAAACACCCTCCTCTCTCTTGTAACCTTTCTGTCTGCTTTTGTCACACTTCAGAGCTTTAGAAAACTTCCTTGGGGAGTACTGAGAGAGCAACCCAACAACTAAATGATGTAAAAAATATATGATGACAATACAGAGTGAAAGGAATACCTTGTAGATGGAGTCTGAATAGATTCACAAGGCATGGTATTTTTGCTATGTTATTAAACTTGAAGTTTTTGTAGCTTTTAATATGAAATGCAAACCTTTCTGGTCAAGTATGATGCCTTGAGATTCGGCCTCTAAATGTGTTGTTTGTCAAAAGTAACAATGTGATGTACTGAGGTACAGAACAAACACACATGGCCAAATTAATGCATCCATATTATTGAACGTTCAACTAGACACAGAAACAGCAGTGAGTTGAGATGCTTTGAATAATAAAAATAATGCATCCTTTAGAAAACTGAAGATGCATATGAACACAGTCTGGAGCTATATGGTATGCTTCAAACTGAATCTAAGTGAAATAGAAGGTCACTAGGAATAGTTCTAGTTAAAGAAACCTGAGATTATCAACAATACCACTTATGCTCTGTCTATAACGTGACCTAGGCAGATTTTATGTGCATATTCATGTTAATAGAGGGAAAAGAGGGGCAGCATAATTTGATTGTTTTAGAAATGTGTGATTGATCTCTATTCTGCTTCTGGAACAGAATACTCAGGAGACAGTGGAGGCTGTAGAACAAGAGACAGATATCAGTGGCGAGAGAAGTTCAAAGAATGAGATCTGTAAGAACTTGGAGTGTGTTTGGGCTTCCCCAGGATGATTAAAATCATTTTCAAAAGTGCTCATCAGAATCTTATGGTACTATTTCAATATCGTTTCATTTAAAATTTCTCTTCAAATGTGCTCTACTTTAAAGTCTAAGATATGTGCTTTCTGCCTACCTCATTTTTTAATGATTTATTTTTTGAGTTTCATTCCACATTCCAACTACAATTCTCCCTCCCACTCTTCCTCCCACCTCCCCTGGCATTCCCCCAGCGCACCCCTCATCCACTCCTCCCAAAGGATAAGAACTCCCATGGGGAGTCAACAAATTCTAGCTCATTATGTTGAGGGAGGACCAAGTCCCTCCCACTTGCATTAAGGGTGAACATGACATCCCTCCATAGGGAATGTGCTCCAATAAACTAGCTCATGCACCAGAGGTAGATCCTGGTCCTACTTCCAGGGGATCATCAGATAGAACAAGCTTAATTCTTGTCTCCCACATATGGAGGGCCTACTTTGATACCTTGGAGGCTCCACAGCTGTCAGTCTAGAGTTCATGACTTCATGAGAAATGCTTACGTTCTTATCACAAGACATTGTGACTAGATCATAGAAAGAGTACATGTTTCACATTAATCTTGTGTGCAAGTCAGTTACTTTTTCTGTCTTCCTGAAACATGTGCCTCTTTGTGCTTATGCAGAAATTACTCACTTGTGGCAAGGCCCATACATTGATGGGGAATGTTCCAGTACTATGTTGCATGTAGGGTTTAGATTTAGATGTAGATTCTAGAATATCAGAAGCTTCAGTAAGGTCAGAGCCTCCAGGAAGAGGGCTGTTAATGTTTGTGTGTTGTTTCATAAAACATCTGGAGAATGTGAGATTATCTTGTGAAAGTCATTTTAATATCCATAATGCATGCACTTCTACCTTGTGTGTTTTATTTAGCCATCAAAATATTGGTATTTGTGCACATTTCAGCTCTGCCTTGTTTAAGTGGCATTTTCCCCTCAGCGTCTTAGCACAAACTGTGGCCTTGCTAAATGTCTCATTCAATTAACCAGTTGGCAGGATTAGCTTTTTGCACTAATGGATTTTTGGTTATGGCTTTGTCAACATCTTGTCTTTTAAAAAATGCAGTGTGCTAAATAAACTGTCTGAAAGGTTAACCTTCCCAGTACAATACTTGCTAGCAGGCTTCTTTACAAAGAAAACCTGCATAAGAACTGTGTAGTTTCTGGACAGTTCTACTCGAATTATTAATGTTTCAAAGGCATGAATGTGTTCTATATAAACTTGGTGCATCACAATTCATTTTAGTGGGAGCGTTTATATAATGGATGTCACTTCCTTAATCAGCGGGCAAAATGCAGTGCTTATTAAAGAGAAACTGGGAGAATAGACAAGCATTTATCCAAAAGTCAAGGAATATTTTAGAATGCACTGAGCATATTAAGAATAGTTACAATGACGCAGGTAGTTGTTGGTACATCAAACTCAGTCGATCAGAAACAATTTCCTTTTCTGTAGCATATTTCTTTGGCCTTGACACTCTCCTTGTCTAGAAAACACAAGGCTGCAATATTTCCTCCAAAAAGGCTTGGGAAACCTTTGGGATTTTAAACCGTATCTACCATGGTTCACTAATAACCCATTATATTAAAATCCCTTTAACTGAATGATTTTTATTGCTTGTTTGGGGCTTTATATTTTAAAAAGTATTACATACAGACAGCACAAAATCCATCCTCACAGTTATTTTATTTTTATTTATTTGGAGTATGTTATATATCTGTGTGAGTGTTCCTTATCTGTTTATGTGCCTGTGGAGATCAGAAGAGGTCGTTGGATTCATTGATGCTGGAGTTAGAGGGTGTTTGTGGGCTGCCTAACATGGGTGTTGGAATTCTACCTAGGGACTTCTGGAGGAGCAAGAAGTACTTCTAACCACTAAGCCACTTTTCTGTCCCCATTCTCACTTTTTAAAACTGTATTTATTGTTTTGAGTGTATGTTCACATATGTGTGCATGATGTATGTGTGTGGATGTATATGTTGTCATCCCCCTGTGGAGATCAGAGGACAGCTTTAGGATACCTATCCTCTCCTTCCCCTTTTACATAGGTTCCATATATCAAACTCCTGCCACTGAGATTCCAAGGAAAGCATGTTCGGCTGCTGAGTATTCTTAGAGGCCTGTCTTGCCTCTCCAATAGCCTTTAAAGAATTAGCAGACAGTATATATTGAAATCAAATAATAACCTCATCATTTTTGAATCCAACACTTTGTTATTTAGTATTTGCCCTTCTTTGGTTTTTGGCACTTCTTTTTTTTTTTTAAAGAACTGTGTACTTTTAAATTATCACCAAAACAATCATATTGCCTATTATCTATGGCTCTTTCCTTTATAATTCCATCTACTGCTTTAGAATTTATGACAAAGTCTTCACAATCTTATTATAATATTATTATAAATTATATCTTATTATAATCTTCACAATATTATTATTAAATTCCATGCACAATATGAAAATGTTACAATAGTTTCACTTATAATTATTCTCAATTCTTATTTGTAGCACTTTGGTGACATTTCTTTTATGTTTATTATAAGTCATATTTACACTGTTCTTATGCTTGTTAGGATGATTAAGTATCTTTCAAATATTTAATGTATATTAGTAGAACTTCTGCTTTCTACAGGACCCAGGGCAGGTGTTTTTAGGTTTGGTGACAATGATGCTGTCTGTTTCTTATATGACCTGGTTCACTAGTCCCAAAGTGTAAGTCTGCTGATGGTAAAGCATGTAAGAGTTTATCCTTCTGACAGTTTCTTGGCCTTCACTTATTAAAAAAAATCTCTTCCTTTGAATATAGAACTCTGAGGCAACATATTAAATGAGTATTGAGATAAAATGATCAAATTATATTTGTTCCTTTTGTTTGCTGACTTTAAAAAAATAATTTATGTCTTCAAATTTGTCTTCAACAATATCACTGTGATTAACCTTGGCTCCATATTCCCCTCTGACATTTGCTGAGCTCCCTAGCAGTGATTGGTGTACATCAAGTTTGTATAGGACCAAAGACAACCTTGTTTATTCAAGAATTCTCCATCTTTCTTTTTTTCTTTGTGAGCTTCAGTTACACGTGGTTTCCTTGGGAGTTTCCTCCATGTGGTTCTACCACTTACAGATATTATATACACAGATTCTTTTGGGGGAGTGAATTAATTTCACACAACACATCTTGTGCATTTAATTCATCAACTTCTTCTAAAGATTTGTTTTCTTTTAAATTGTCTAATATCACATTTATCTTAGAAATTTTCATTTTGTCTTTGAAATTTCATTTGGACTATTTTTAATATATACCCTGTAGCTATACCATAATACATAACATACAACCATAATTGCTGTCTTTTGTGCCTTTCTAACGCTTCAATCAGCTGTTTATTCTGGGCCACTATGGGCTGATTGCATGTTCTTTGCATTTGAAGCCAAGGTTTTTGATGATTTACACATATGGTAATCCTTCACAGAACTGAGGTCTTGTTAATTTCATGATGCCATATAAGGGACTTTATATATACATATTTAATTGTCCCCCAAATATTTTGGAGGATTTTGGACGTAGCTTTAGCAATCAAAAGATTAATAGTTTTAAGCAAATCTTTATATTTATTATTGAGCTGACAGTCAAGTTGAGTTTAAGGCTATTTTTTTTTTCCTTCTGAGGCAGGCAGGATTCCTCTGTGGCATGTGAATTTCCTGAGGACTTCCATGTTCTCTGAGCTCACACTGTCACAGTTCCTATTGACAGTAATCCTCCTTGTAATCACTGTGAATCTTCCTTTCCACAGTTCTGGAAAGTGTCTACATACTGTGTTAAGTGTTCAGGAGGTCCATTGGACAACATGAGCATAAGGGCACGTGCTATCATTTTGAAGTCTTTCACTGAAGCGCATATGCTGTTTTCAAATTGTATTTGTTTCTAACAGTTATATAACAGTTTGCAAGATCATATGGGTGTGTATATCTAGATCTCACTCAAAGCAAAGCTCCTGGGTAACAGCAGTGAGTTAGTGAGAAATCATCTTACTTCTCAGCAAAAGGATAGAGCTTTATCCCAACTGAATGAACTACACATCATAAGGGATGTGAAGAAGGGTGTAGTAACCAAACAATCCACACTGAAAGAAGAGAAGAAATTTGTAAGGTTTAGGAAAGTGAACTAATCCAAATAAGCTATGGTTCTCCATCTATCAAAAAAGGAGAAGTAACACCAAGAAACAAGATTCTACAAGGTTTTCTTCCCTCCTATTATGACTGAGGTCCATGTCTTCAACAGTGTGGCCAGGTTTAAAGGAGCGGCTTATTTTTCCAGCTCTTTCTGTAACACCTGTTTTCTCTCTCTATTGTATATTGGCAAAGTGTTTAATAACGTTTATCTCGTGACCTTTTATCCATTTGCCCTTTGAGCTTATTTTCACCA
Source organism: Bramus lutescens (assembly GCA_001685075.1). NCBI lineage: Eukaryota > Metazoa > Chordata > Mammalia > Rodentia > Cricetidae > Bramus > Bramus lutescens. The sequence continues at coordinate 210,998 of LOEQ01005694.1, forward strand.
GCTCTGTGAATCCATGTGATGCAGAGCAATCTGATGGGTGTTTGTTCTGTAAATCAAAACCACCTGAAAGTGGCCTCCAACTCTAAAACTATTTTTTTCTCCAACCTGCTTAGAGAAAAAGGACCTACAATAGAGGGAGGTAAGCGAAAACTGCAGACACAGTAATTTCCTCACCATGATTGACTTTTTTTGCTTATGTTTGAAGATGATTTGCATTAAGCATCTCAAAGCACAGTGATGGGTATCAATCAGTGAGATAAATATTCAGCATATGCTTATGGTAAAGAAGGTGAGAGAAACTTACTTTGCATTTAACATAGAAACACATTTGGAGCAAGTTGTGCTAAGCAGGATGAGCATGCACTATTAATAGGGCTCCTTCTTCCTCTGCATGATGCTTTCAGAAGGATAGAAAGCACCCGGATGCCGGCACTGCATTGGCTGATTTCCAAACTCTGCCATCAGATTAGCATTCAACTTAATGTCCAGGGGTTTGGCCATTATAATACATCATCGTCTGAGTGCAGAAAGATTCTTAATACCATGCCTCTACTCATTATTTAAATTTGTAGATATGTATTGAAGGGCCTCAGGAAAAAAGATTAATTATGGCAAAAACTTTGGAGCTCTTTTCTCATGCTTGCACAGATTTACATGTAGAACTGGTATGTGTTGGAAAATATCCCTCCCATTATAAAGCCGGTGACTTCCTCCCTCATTGAGTTTATTCAATGAAAATAATACAAGGCACATTTCACCGAATGAGTGCTCATAAGTGCCGTTATGCTTTTGGTGTTATCAGATCTACCTTACCCTCATCACGAAGCAGCTCACACAAAGACACGGCAAGAAACAACAGCTGATTTAGGAACACCAAGGGCCGATTTTAACTTGGAAAGGGGCTGTTTCAAAGAAATATATAATTGTATTTACAGATGAAAAAAATTAAAAGCAATGTCTATATGATATATTCAAGTACATATTAAACTTTTAATTTACTCAGGAGATTTTGTCTTTTTCTACTTCCCATGTAGATTAGATTCATGTGTGTCTCTCTTAGAGTCCTCATTGTTGTCTAGGTTCTCTGGGATTGTGGTTTGTAGGCTGGTTTTCTTTGCTTTATGTTTAAAAACCACCTATGAGTGACTACATGTGATAATTGCCTTTCTGTGTCTGGGTTACCTCACTCAAAATGATGTTTTCTAGATCCACCCATTTTCTTGGAAATTTTAAGATGTCATTATTTTTTTCTGCTGTGTAGTATTCCATTGTGTAAATGTAGCACATTTTCCTTATCCATTCTTCGGTAGAGGGGCTTTTCCTTATTTTTAAATGAAAGAACAATGTGAGCAGGTTGTGTTTATGAATATGCATATGTACGTATGTAGCAATTATTAAAGATAATGATGCCAGGAGTTAGAGAAAGCAAGAGAGGAAGGAAGATGTATGGGGGAGATTAGGAACAAGGAGGGGATAAATAATATGATTAATTATAATTATAAAAAAGATTATAAAAGTGAACGTGTTAAATATTAACTTAAAGAATACTAGAAAAATAGAAGAAAATAAAACTTTTTTCCTCGGGTCACATTTTAGAAACTATGTTTTCAATTCCCCACAATTAAACCAAAACAATCCTCTGGACTGAGTCAATAAAATTAGCTAAATTCATGTAGAAGTTAGATTACTCTTAAAAGAGAAGATCCTAGAGCTTGGGGATAAGATGCAAATATTTGGTGGTTATCTAGTTAATATGTATTTTTTTTCCTGCTGAAATGGCTTAGAGCTTTTCGATGTAATAATCTAATACTATGTTTTCTTGAAATCCTTTAAAGCAGAGATAGACAACTTATTTTTTATACTTGGGCAAAAAAAAAACAAACAAACAATTTTCCACCTGTGTAATCCCACCATCTTGGCTACAGCTTCTAACCCCTGATGCATTAAAGCAAAACCATTCATAGACAGCATCTTTGAAATGAATGAAAGTTCCAAGAAAACTATGAAGTCTGGCACCCAGTTTTGCAATGGATTATAGTGTCCAATTTCTCCAATTTGGATACACACAGAATAAAATGATCATAAAAATAAAATTGGCATGAAGTTTTGTTAGTTTTTAAAAAATATTCTTTTTATATTTTAGTTTTTTTAAGACAGGGATATCTTTGGCTGTCCTAGAGCTTGCTCTATAAACCAGCCTGACCTTAAACACATAGAGATGATAATTTTCTTTGTCATTTTATAATATGTAATCATCTAAGGTTCATCATAGCTATGCAGATATACACAGAAATCAATTAATACAATGTTAATGTAACCTTATATTTTAATCATAAAATCCAAGCATATAAAGAAAAGCCAGAAGCCAAAGCCATGAGATTCTTATAACATAACCATAGAGTTTTGTTTGTGTATTCCTAGTCAGAAATTCTCCAGTGGACACTATATTTATTTTTTCTAATGTAAGAGGTTTATTTGGAGAAGGGGGAGCTGTTTTGGAGTTAGGGCATAAGAGAGGCAGGCAGACAGAGAGAACAGACAAGAAAGGAGCAAACGGAGTGAGAGTCGTTGTACTTACTTTCCTTAACAAACACTAAGAATGGTAACATCACAAAACATTCACATTGTCCTACACTGATCAATAGTGCATGGGAGTTAATACATATAGTCATGATTTATTACTTAGAAAACAATGATTAAAAAATACATAAAAGTTTTCCTGACCTAGACAGATTTCATCCATGATCCTATTACTTAGTGTTCAAATTTCAGTCTATGACACCATACTACAACTTGGGACTTTTATCAGATTTTTTCTGTTGATAACTTATTTTGATTGTCATCAATTTAGTAAAGTTACTAGACGTTACTCCTTGGTTCAGTTCATACATGGTAAGTTAAATGTTCTTTGTTATTGTGAGCTGAAGGTATCAAAATGTGCATTCTGAATTCCATAACTTATGAGTTATTTTAAATTGTTTTTTATTCTGAGAAAAATTCACTAAAGAATGTTGAAATAGCTCAATTCATAAATAATTCGGTTATAGGAGTCAAAATTCAAAGACTCACAACAAACAATGTTGCTATAAACCATATAATACAAGATGATGCAGCTGAGACACTGAAGGACATTATCACATGCTCTTTCTTTGTGCTGGTGTATTTTTTCAGTGCATTAGAAAGGCAACATTGCTTGGAAGAATCTGTGAGTAAAAATAAATACATTCTCATGTCTTTATTTCTGCTTGGATATTTAATCTTATCTCTGCCTCAACATTTCAAAATGGTTTTAGTGGATATTGATTGCTCATTTAAAATTAAAATCATTCAATGAAGTCCAAGTAAAACATCTTGAGTCTGGGAGGTAATTTTTCTTAAATACAATATGAAACCTTTCAGAATCTCTGTTTTCTTTTCTTTGTTTCTGTGTTGGAAATTGTATGTGTGTTTGTATATACACAGCATTCGCACAAATGTGTGGGTGTGCCCACCCACGCGTGTCCACGTAAAGTCAGATATAGTACCTTGGATGTCTTGCTCTGTTGCCCTCTGCTTTATTGTCTTTAGGAAGGGTTTCTTGCTGAACTGGATCATAGACATTTTGTCTGAGTTGACAACTCTAGGAAGGATGCAGTGGCCATGCTGGGCTGTGTTTACATGGCAACTGCGGATTAGAATTCATTCTTCATTCATGCCATGCAATTCCCTATCATATTGACTGCATCATCTCTCTAGCCCCTGGACCCCTTTTATATTTGTGTTGAAGATTCCTCAAATATTTTGATCATTGGCAATCTTTATTGTCAATTCCATTCAATAAAGTAGCAATTTTAAAATTTATTTCAAAGAATATATTTTATAATGAGTATACTCTTGTGTTGTCTACGTAAACCTAAATCTACTTCTCCAATATCTGTTATATAATTTTGATGTCCATACACTAATAAGTATTTTAACTTTTGCCATTAAATATATAAATATATTTATTGTTTGTATTCTTATTTGAACTTAAACCACAATGAAGGTATAGCTAATTTCTATGAGAAAACAATTTTCTATTTTTTTCTAGTTTCCCAAGTGCCCTTGTCTTAATGGGCTTCATGGTGACAAACACTGTTTGTATCAATTATGCTGTAACAGTGTTTCCTATCACCAAATCATATTTATTCAATAATTCTTATTTTTATATAATTTCAAATATATTTTGCTATAAATTAAATAATCAGTGAATCAGGAATTTTCCCATGTCTGTCTGTATTTTAAGCATATGCTCTGAAATTATAACCTATTTTTGTCCTCTTCAATTTTTCAATATATATATATATATTTAGTGCAATAATCTACAAATGGAGCAAGTGGTCAATGAGATAACTTCATCCTCTAGGATGCTTACAGTGCAATTTGTCAGGGACAAGAAAAGAATAGTACAAACTGTGGGAGCTACAGTCACTAATAATAGAAGTGTCTGGTCAGCTTCCTACTCTATCAGCTGTGTGGCTCAGAGAGGACTTTCTACAGCGGTGAGCGAAATTAGGGAAGCTGAAGAGAGAAGAATGGCAGATGTGGAGCACATAGGCTCATTAGAGTTGTGTAAATGTGGGCGTGTACGTAATAAATAGTATAAGATTGACAGATGACCAACATTATGGTGGACAAGACACCTAAGAAAGAAATCATTTAGTTGCAGTTTGTAATTTCAAATGTGATTGGTTTTGTGATATGCTGAGAGCTGGGGTGTATCTCAGTTGCTGAACATTTGTCTATGACTAATCCCCAGATTTAAACACGATGCACAAAACACACTCGTGTGCATTTACACACACACACACACACACACACACACGTGAATAAACTAAAAATGAGAAAGGATATAAAGGATATATGGTAAGCTTTGGATTATCTGAGGCAGCGGAAGTGCTGGATGTGGATAGTTATAACTCATCCAGACTTTGGTAATTGGTTCGTTTAATGTTTGAAAATTACAATGCAAGAAGCAAACATTTAAATAGTGTTTAAGAGGGTGACATGGCAGAGTTCAGAGATATGTTGAACCTAGATAGAAGAACTCAATTTTTCCCTGGAAAATGGGTCTGGTCATTGGAACTAAACATTTAAATGACAATACTTATGGACACGTGCAAGGAGTATCTCTTTATCATTTCTTTGAACTGGGGATATATTTACATGCAAGTATTGTAGAGAAAATATACAAAGCATTCTGCTTCATTTTGAGTTACCTACTCCAAAGCTATAGCCACAAACTTTGAAGTAATGAACAGTTATTTTTATTTTTGATAGCAGGTATGCAATACACAAACTTTTTGTGTTGTGCAGTTGGTTAGAATTCTGAGTCATTGCATAGTAGTAATAATGTAAATAATGAAGATTTTGACTTATTCCTAGTAGTAAAGAGAAATGTCACTAGAATACTTCTAACTGGTGTTTGTCGTTGGAGTTATTTATTAAGAACAGGTTGGCCTTTGACCAGGCTTGGTGAGTGCTATCAATACCTTCCCAGACTCTTCTAAATGACCTTGTATCTTTCTAGTCTGTAGTGTGATTAAGCATATGGGCAACTTTCTCAGCAGGCAACATGTTTTTTTTAATTTGTT